>CAHIKZ030000105.1:1742500-1755000 GCA_903632075.3 Acanthosepion pharaonis | reverse complement strand
CGAAATAACTCACCCTGTTTTATACACAGAAAACCGATCGAAAGAAAGAGAGACAGATATATATATATATATATATACAGACAGATAGATAGATAGGTAGATATGAATCGACTAAGATTCATAGAGAGATAGAGAGATATTAATAGACTGAGATAGATAAGATAGATAGATAGATATATAATATAGTGGGATACATTTAAATATGAATTCACTTGGATAGATAGATAGATAGATAGATAGATAGATAGATGGATATGAATACACTTATATATATACAATAGATAGATAGATAGATAAGAATAGAAACATTTAAATATGAAGTCTCAGATGGATAAATAGATAGAAGGATACGAATACACATTATATATATATATATATATATATATATATATATATATATATACAGATAATATTAGTGGTAAGAATACACATACATATGCAATCATATATCTAAAATATATATACATACACATACATATATATTTGTATAAAAAAAAATTCCAAGAGGATAGAATCCAGGTAGAACTCCACGTCCAGGACAGAGTAAGGATATAATAAAAAGGCTTAAACACTTATATTCCATGGTCATAATTTATTCCATTGGAATCGTAAATACGATCCAATTCATCAGACCTACAAATTTAAAAAAAAATAGAAAAAACAACTCCGGGAATAAAAAATAAAATTCAGTGAAAGTGTATGTATGAGAGTATGGGACGAATGTTAGAGTAAATGAAAGCTATCGAGAGGGGTAACAGACGAGAAAAGAACAGGAGAAGAACGGGAAGGTCTAAAAGATGAAGTGAGGGGATCAAAATTTAACAGAGAGAAGTTTCAGAGAGGTGAGTCAAAGACGGTTTAAGTGAGAGAAATATGAATGTTGTCGGATGTCTAATACATTAAAGATGTAACCGGAAAGGATACATTTTGTGGTGACATACACACACAATAGACGATCTAATCTTAAAGATCAGAAGATGAGAGAAGGAGAGGAAAAGAAAAGGAAAAGGGTTGGGGAGAGATATGGGGTGGGGGGAACTAAAACCGAATGGCATTTATAAAAGGGCCACTGTGTAATTAATAAAATTTGACAAAATTAATATCGACTACAGATTACAAATCAAATATAAACATAAAAAATAAATATAACGATTATATAATCTAGCAAGGACCTATATTTCTATGTTCAAAAACACATGCGTATACACACATACACAACCGCATATATTTACAGGTACATACACACATATAGGCGTGTACACATATAGACTGCGTGCCAAATTATTATCGAGATAACTTTTTTCTAATATTTCAAAAACCGTCCAATCAATTCACACAAATTGTTTACACAATGTTGGCAATACTGACATCTCTGAAATTTTCGACCTGATCTGCGCAATGTAAACAAAGTGGCGCCATATTTGTTATCAGCACGGTGATTTGAGCGTGCCAAATTATTAGAAAAGTGTAAGAATTTAGTGAAAAGATGGGCCGTAAAAGCAGTTTAAGTGATGCTGAAAAGAAAAACTATCACCTCAGAACTCTCAAAAGGAAAATCTACCCTAGAAATTTCTAAAATGATAGGAGATGTCATCAAACAGTGAAAAAGTTCACCGCCGACCCTACACAAGTACGCAAAAGGGCAGATACAGTCAAGCCGAAGGTTATTTCACGTCGTCTTATGTCACGACTTAAACGAGAGGCCACGAAGAATCCTGGACTTACCGGTCAGGAGCTTTTCAGTCGCATTGGAGATCCTACTGTGTCTAAAAGTACTCGGTGTCGGTATCTGAGGGAAATAGCAACAACAGTCAAACCTGTATTGAAGCCTCCGTTGATGAGAAATCACATTCAAAATCGATTGAAATGGGCCGAGGACAATATGAAGATTGACTTCTCTAAAGTTTTGTTTACAGACGAAAATCGAGCAATACTTGATGGGCCAGATAGATGGTGCAAAGGCTGGGTAATGAACGGACAGAATCGCCATCAGCGTTTGAGACGCCAACAAGGCGGTGGAAGCATAATGATATGTGGTGGTATTATTGGAAAAACATTAGTGGGCCCATGGAGAGTACCAGATGGCGGCACAATGACTGATGATGCATACATAGCGTTTATGAAGGAGCATCTTGAACCGTGGATGATAAGGCAAAGAGTTGCCTTCTGAAGAGCCATTGTTTTTATGCAAGATAATGCTCCCTCACATGCTGCTCACAAGACTACTGAATATTTGAAACAGTTAGGCTTCGATGGACCTCGAAATATGAAGTGGCCAGCAAATTGTTCGGATTTGAACCTAATCGAAAACCTTTGGAGCATCATGAAGCGAAGACTGTACGCCAACGGACGATAATTCAGGAGCAACGCTGAGTTGTGGGAAGCAATTCTTGACATATCTCGCGGCATTACAGCCGATGACATCCTACAATTAACAAATTCTATGGATCGTCGGCTTCTTTAAGTAATTTTAAAACAGGGAAAACACATTCCCTATTAATTTGTTTAAAACTGTGCCTTTTTTTATCTGTTATTATTTGTTTGATTATCTTATTTATTAGTTTCTTTTGATCATAAACATTCACGTGCAACATTAATAAACGTTTGTTTGCTCAATTCTGGGAATTTTACTAAACCTTTCTAATAATTTGGCACGCTCAAATCACCGTGCTGATAACAAATATGGCGCCAGTTTGTTTACATTGCGCAGATCAGTACGAAAATTTCAGCAATTGCGCAGGTCAGTGTTGCCAACATTGTGTGAACATTTTGTGTGAATTGATTGGACGGTTTTTGAAATATTATAAAAAAGTTATCTCAATAATAATTTTGCACGCTGTGTACATATAAATATACCCATGCATATATATACACATATATATATATATATATATATATATATATATATATATATATATATATATATACACATATACATACACACACACATATATATATATGTATATATATATATATAAATACATAAACACACACACATACATACACATACATCCATACACATCCACTCCTACATATATACACACATTTACACACATATACACATACTGACATACACATACGTTCACATAAACATGTCTACATAAAACCTTACATCTCCATACAATTACATACACCCATCTAAACAAATAAACAATGTATCCCTATATCTATCCGTCTAACTATACATACATACATATACACCCATATACAGATATATATGAATGCATACGTACCAAAATATACACACACATATAAACACATCGACATACACATCTACCTACACATGCATACAGCCATATACGCATACATATATTTACACACATACATATACATACATATATATACATATATACATACACATACACACACACACACACACATATATATATATATATATATATACTCCTACATATATACACATATACACACACACATGTACGCAACGCACATATACATATCTATATATAAATCAAAATGTAAAATTTAAAAAAGTAAAATTTTAAAAAATGGTCTAAAAAATTAAATACATAGCGCATCACATAAACATACACAATATATATAGATAAACATCATAGTCATTCCATTAAAATGTCATGCCTGATGTTATTGAACCAAGATGGAACAGACATAAGTGACAACACGTTATAAAACGGTGCTTATGTTTTGAATCGTTTCTTATGTCTACATTTAGAAAATATCTCACTACGAAGATTTAGCGACTCATCTTGATTCTTAGCTTTAATAGTAAAAATTTTTCCGCCATGCACAGATCACACCGATCGCGGGAGTTATTAGGGGTTCTAGCTCTTAATAAGTATCTCCATTCGAAAAGTGGGGTTAGTCCCTTATCCACCAGATCTCAGTAGTGTTTGGATAAGGAAGTTTGATTTCTGAGGTATCTATATCTAAAAGAACGTCTATGGTTGTATAGACGCTGCTTCCAATCACCGGCGGATATACCTATATATCTTTTTTTCTGGTTTATGTTTTCCTCGGGGAAGATTGTTGCCTCGTATACTACATTTTCATACATACATTTACCCCCGGTTGTTCAATGGTCTTTATTCCTACAATTGCAGGTAGGGTTACTAGATTGAGTTCCATTACCGTGGTAGTTTCTAAGTATTCTACAATTATGGGAGATATGATTATCTCCATATTTCTAACGCATCAGTAACTAATTTTCAGTGTCTTCCTATTGAAAATTTTATGTAGTGGATGTTTACTATGGAAGTGTTTATCAATTAATCTCAGAAAGAAACTTTCTATATCAATATTAGAGAGCCTGCAATATGGTGGGTTGAACCATATTACCTTTCTATTTCTGTTTTTAGTTCTATTATTATTCTGATTTACAAGTTCTCCGTTAAAGTTTAATTCTTGTCTAAAACCACTATTTTTGAGGGCCTGATTGTATATAAATTTATTATCGTTAAAGATTTTTTGGCAAGAAGTATTCACAGTTTTGGGGATGTGATCTATCCCATGTTTAGGGTCGTTAGAGTGGACGTTGATGTATAGGGGTGTTTGATTAACTTTATGGAAGGGTTTAAAGGTATCATTCGATAGGTTGGGTGTAATATCTAAAAAGTTGACTATTTTCAGGTTGGAAGATATTTCAATTTTAAGGCCTAGATATTTGAAGGCCCTAATTATCTTCTTATGTAAGCTGGAAGTCAAGAGACCATTGCATTTAGGGACAATGATTAGGCCGTCATCTCTATAAATTCCGACGTGGTTAAGGCTAACTACTCTACTCAAGGTGTCTAGAATATATATGCCCACTAAATCTGCAATTTTGACAGAATCGAAAGCTCCCATAGGTACATCGAAACTTTCGCTATTCTTCTTCACCCAAGTAGCGTCATTGTATGTAAGTATTGATCTTCTTGACGCTAAAATAATGTCCAGATCATTATCCGTTATTTCGGTATATCTTTTAGCGAAATTAAGGCTGTTATTTAATAGTTCCTCCGAAATAGAAGAGTAAAAATCCAAGATGTCAAATTGGATGGAAGTGGCTGTTCTTTTGTTAGGGATCTTTCGGAACCATTTAATCGTCTCGGCCGAGTCTTTCCAAAGGTTGGCAGGGTATTTATCCAGGACACGTGATGTTATTTTCTTGATAATACTCTTGGAACTTAATCCCAATTCAGATTTAGAGGTATAAATTGACGGGGCTGCAAGCTATTGATAAAGTTCGCCTTATGAGCTTTGAAGAAAATGCATGCATCTTTTATATTAAATTTGCCCATTCTGTCATCAACTCCACATTTGTTAGCAAATTTGCAGATGTCCTCATTGATAGATGATAAGGTGCTATTGTCTCTGTCTTTTTTATAAGAGCTGGTAATTTTGTCAGTGAAGAGTTTGTCATATTCAGAGGGTTTAATTTTATAGACATTTTTGGATTTGTCAGCTTTAATCCATAATTTATTGGATTTCTTTCTGTTTTTAATGTCTCTACAAATTTTAGTTTGGAAGTAGTTAGGATAATTCTTGAACTTAATCTTTTTAATTAAATCGATCAAATCGCTTTCGAACGGTACAAGTAGCTTGTTACACGGTGGGGTTTTCTTGGATTTCAGGTTATATGCTTCAGGATTTAGTTCTTAATCATTTTGGGGATTACGGGAGAAAAAAGTTTTCCACTTCATTCTTTTGATAAGGTCAATGATTCTGTCTGTAAGGCAGACAGAGAAAAGATGCAACGAAGGGTAAGGAATGTTTTTCAAGGAATAATCCGGAGTAAATTTTTCCATCTCATTTACTCTAACATTCGTCCCACACTCTCATATATACACTCTCAGTAAATTTTATTTTTTATTCTCGGAGTTGTTTTTTTCTGTTTTCTTTTTGAACTTGTAGGTCTGATGAATTGGATCGGATTTACGATTCCAATGGAATAAATTATGACCATGGAATATTAGTGTTTAAGCCTTTTTATTATATATATATATATATATATATATATATATATATATATATATATATAGATAGATAGATAGATAGATAGATAGGAATAGACAGAGATACTTGCAAACAAATAAATATGAAAACAGACGGATAGCCAGATATGAATATAGATACATAGAGATATAGATGTATCAATACACTTAGATAGATACGGATAGACTGAAGTACACAGACATTTAGAGATATGAATAAACTTAAACAGATGGATATCAATACACTTAGATAGATAGATAGATAAATAGATAGATAGATAGATAGATAGATAGATAGATAGATAGATAACAGACTGGGATAGATAGATAGATAGATAGATAGATAGATAGATAGATAGATAGATAGATAGATTATGAACATACTGGGATAGATAGATAGATAGATAGATAGATAGATAGATAGATAGATAGATAAGGAACAGACTGGGATAGATAGATAGATAGATAGATAGATAGATAGATAGATAATGAACATACTGAGATAGATAGATAATGAACAGAATGAGATAGATAGATAGATAGATAGATAGATAGATAGATAGATAATGAACAGACTGAGATAGATAGATAGATAGATAGATAGATAGATAGATAGATAGATAGATAGATAATGAATGGGATAGATAGATAATGAACAGAATGAGATAGATAGATAGATAGGTAGATTGAAATCATATATGTGAAGTTGATATATTGGCGGGAAATGTTTACCCTGACGATGTAGGTAACCAATATTTGTACTGAGCCATGTCGCACTACACTGTAATTTTAAATGCAAATCGATCAGTCATATGCACGGCTTTTTATGCATATCCTAGTCTAAGGTTTACCCAGATGCCGTCGACAGTAAAACATAATCCTATAGAAAAAGTCACTCGGTGCAGGGTGCGATGGATAAATTGTCACTATTTTATTTTTTTAATTTAAAACAAAAAGATTTCCCACGCAACACAAAGATGTCAATTACAACATATAAAGCAATATACGGACAAGATAGTGATTGACATCTTTGATAATGGCTTATGTAAGCCGAAAGCTTAGATTATATTAAAAAAAAATATGGATCAATATTGTGAATTTCTTTCTTCGTTCAATTATAATGTTATTAAACTTATTAGACGTTATGAAAAGAATTTACATAAAATAAATAGACAACACTTGTCTATATCATTTAATGAAACGTATATGAATGAAAAGATGATGCCTAAATACACACAATATATATATATATATATATATATATATATATATATATATATATATATATATTAAAGGTAACAAACACATTGGTATATAATATATATATATAGATCCTTGTAATATAAAATAAAACTGATCCACAAAAAGATCTCAGTGTATTTATTATTACAGAGCAAATAATTAGTACATAATAAAATCCAAAATCACCTCATATAGTGAATAGCCTATTTCGGCATACGAGGATATCGGTCACCTATCTTATCAACCCCGGTGTGGACTGAGTGTGAAGTGAGTGCAATTCGGATCTGGGAGATTAGCTTTCTTCTCTCTTATGAAATTGTTACACATCCTAACTCTGTAACCAGGTCTGGGCGATGTTCATACCAGTTTCTTGCAGTTTCCTTTCCGCAAAACGTTGCATACTTTCCAGTGCAGATATTGTCCCACCCTGTCATGTTGAGGTTTATATTCAGTACGCACTAAAACCGTGCAACCTGATACAAGATGGTCAGTTGTTTTGGGACATTTAGCACATAATCTATATTTGGAGTTAACACAATTTTTCAGTATGTGTGTTTGGAAAAATTCTATTTAGCAAGCATTGGTCTTGTGCAGCAGGAATAAAACCTCCAATTTCAGCTTTTAACAGCGCACTGCCTATGTGAGGAACGAGAAGACATACCTCCGGCGTGTCAGGTCCTGTTGAAAGATCGCGACCGGCATTAAAAGAGAAATGGATTATTCCGAAACTCCCATATTGCGGGCAGACGTACAAAGGGAAATAAATAAATAAATAAATAAATAGAAAAGACTAAGAATTCAAACCAGCTTGAATCTATAAAACCGGAAGTCTCGGGCAAACGAGAAGTAAGTTTTGCATGCAAATTTTAGTTGCCCCCGACGCGGGCATAAAAAGCGAGTCTAGGGGGAAGACGGCATTGTTGGTGTGACGGTGTACGTACTAACGATACTGTGAGAATAAGAGGTCACTAACAACAGCTTGGTTGGTAGACCGGAGAACAATTTCATCCATTTCAATCATCGCAAACGACGGGCGAACTGAATTACCCACAGCCGAACCATTGATAGGTACGGGGTTTGTTTACATCAGTTTGTTTGGTACGGGCAAAGTATTAACCATGAAGAGACTTATCTTGCTATCGCTTTTGCATTTAGTACAATGCATTTGTTTGTTTTTTTTAGGTGACTTTTTACGACGAATTTTTGGTACGATAACATTTATATATTAGAAATAAATTTAGGAATAATTGAAATTAATTGTGAAATCTAGCGAAAGTCAGCCATGAAATATAAAAAAATAATTATTCTGTATGTGTGTATTGTAAAGTCTCATGAAATTCTTACAGGTCATATATCTGTAAACCGAATCTGGGTGATGTTCATACAAGTTTCTTGCAGTTTCCTTCCTGTAAAAGTTTCATATTTTCCAGTACAGATATTAGCCTACTCTATCATTTCGAGTTTTATATTCAGTGGGTGTTAACACCGTTCAACCTAATACAAGATGGTCAATTTCTTTTGGATATTTATCACAGAATCTGCACTTCGGGTTAACAATTTTTCAGTATGTGTGTTTGGTAATTTCTCGTTAAAAAGCATTAGTCCTGTTCAGCAAAAATAAAACCTTTGGTTTCAGCTTTTAACCCTGTATTACGTAACCACTGATGGTGTACAGGTTTTGTCTACATAAGCTTGTTTGGTACAGGCAGAGTATTGACCATGAAGAGGCTTATCTTGTAATCGTTTCTGCATCTGGTCAATTGCATTTTACTTTGCTTTCTTTTTTTATCACAGAATCTTCATTTCGGGTGAACATTATTATTTATTTATTTATACATCTCCTTTGATTTCTGGTGTATACTCATCTCTTTCCTGGTTCCTATTAGAGACCTAAGGTCAGAAATGTCATCATGAGTATAGAACAAAGAAGAGAGAAAAACAAAAAAGTGACGAGAGGGTTCGGCGGCAAACCAGCTGTTCTTCTTCGCCGTCGGTCGCCTCAAAGAAATGAATTGCGAGACTCCTTTTCTCGGTCTTTACACCGGGCAGTCGCGAAACGGACCCCCAAATCAGACGCGCCTACTTCAACCGCCTCTTGGTCTGCCAGTCTATTCGCACGTCCGACTCTGTTTCACGAAGTCCGCCGAAATGACTCACCGTCGATATTCAGTCACCCCCTCCACCACGAGGGCGTCATGTGGCACAAGGCCTTTTTAGCATGGGCTCGGCCAAAAATATGCCCATTGAACCCGTATAAACGGGTTCAGGGTCGGTTTGCCTCCTCGAAAGAGAATCCGTCCTTCGGCGTAGCCTCCTTCGGGTTCCTTCCCGCCCAAAGGTTGAGAGTTCAACCGATCAGCCAGTCTGCTGTGCCGCTGGCGCCTCGACTTTTTATGCTAGTCCGACACTGCTTAAATTTGCATGTGTACTGGTACAATCTCGTTTTCGACGAGACCGGCGCGTATAAATCGCGTCTTCGACAGTGGCCATTGTTTTGTATCGAATTTATCATGCAAGCAAGACACGTTCGCACACGTTTCGAGCTTCGAGGTAAGTCATCACAATGAGATTTTCCACTGAGCGGTATTGTAAAAAAAAAATTCACACATTTTGCATAAATAAAACCTTTTGTAAGGTGTGGGCTGTACTTGTGAGAACATTTTTTTATTTCTTAAAGGCATGGGCCACCGAGAATTTCTCATGATGTCTTCATGTGCCACTGAAGAGATTTCCACTTCAAGATGCTTGTATCTTGACAGATTTTTTGAAAACCTTCAAAGATAAAATCTGCAAGGAATGCCGTGTCAATAATAAAGTACATTCTTTTCTTGTGGTTTTTGATCACAATGTCTGGGTGATTAGCTTTGATTATTCTGTTTGTGTGTATGGTAAAGTCCTCTAAAATTGTTACAGGTACTATCTCTGTGACCGGGACTAACTGATGGTCATACCAGTTTCTTTCAGTTTCTTTCACGTAAAAGTTGCATATATTGGTCCAATCTATCATGTCGACTTTTATATCCAATGCATGCTAACATCGTTCAATTCGATACAAGATGGTCAATAGTTTCTGGATATTTATCACAGAATCTGCATTTTGGGTTAATAATTTTTCAGTATGTGTGTTTGGTAATTTCTCGTTAACAAGCGTTGGTCCTGTTCAGCAAAAATAAAACCTTTGGTCTCAGCTTTTAACCCTGTATCACGTAACCACTAATGAGTACAGGGTTTGTCTACATCAGCTTGTTTGGCACGGCAGAGTATTGACCATGAAGATGGCTTATCTTGCCTTCGTTTCTGCATTTGGTACCTTGCATTTGCTTTATTTTTAGGTTCTTTGCAGCTGCAGTGGATGTATTATAGTTTACTTGCACTACTTCACCCACTTGAAATTTAATTTTGAATTTGTTCGCTTCCTTTATTACTGAATACAGTTTTTTTTTAATTATTTCTTTTATGTTTTCAGGTATCTTTGAAGACTGATTGTTGTAAATTTTAAGATAGTTCTAGTTGAACTAATCCTCTGCCTCATTCGGATCTGGACACATACAGACGATCAACATCAGCTTTGGGATGATGCATGCGTTAGCAAGGGAGAAGCTTTCTCATTTTGGCATCCATTCGCTTAATCTTCCTGGATAAGACGTTAAACTACATCCTTGTCCTGTGTAAGACGATAAACTAACTACATCCAGCAGGAAGGCCTCTGATCAGCAGGTTTTGAGGAGCGTGGAACCACCTCTTAATTGCTGGTGTTCTCAGCTTCACCCTGACCCAGGGTGGTACCATCTGTTGGGGTCCCAGCTATGGACAAATCATTAACTATTACCAGCAATACTTTTTTGAAAAAAATTATTACCAGCAATAAGGTTTTGAAGGAAAAATATTACCAGAAACAGATTTTTGACAAAACAAAATATTACAAGAAATAAAAAATCTTGTCGGCATCTTCAGGACATATTCATAAAACATAATTAACATAGACCATATTCAATTCAAGATGAAAAAGACGATGGACATAAGAGCAAGACCAATCCAAACAGATAACTGAAAACTAGACCTGGCTTCTTTAATATTTCCCCTTTTCTAGCAAGATTAATACTTGACAAACGGACATATAATTTTAGATCATAATAAAATTCTTTTCGCTTTTCATTCAAAATACTCAAATTTTAGGAATACGCTTTCACAACATCGCCCACGTGACGAAGACGTGATCATATTTAAACGGAACGCTGATCTTATAAAAGATTTCAGTTATATGTTTGGATTGGTCTTGCTTTTTATGTCCATCGTCTTTTTCATGTTGAATTGAATATGGTCTATGTTAATTATGTTTTATGAATATGTCCTGAAGATGGTCTATTAGACCGAAACGTCCGACGTTGACATTATGTTAACATTAAAACAGCATAATTGCAAATTAGGATTTTTGTTTGTTTTTTTTCCGTATATTTTTTCTTCATATATATATATATATATATATATATATATATATATATATATATATATATATATATATAGAGAGAGAGAGAGAGAGAGAGAGAGATATATATATATATATATATATATATATATATGTTAATATTAATTTTTTCCTTTTCTTATTTTCATTTTTTAGGCTTTACTCAAATAACTGGATCAGTTTAACAACGCAAAATTTACATATCTACTTTTTCATTGTTCAGATTTGGGCCAGACGTGTATATGTTCGTATCAATGAAAAAGATATATATATATATATATATATATATATATATGTTTTAAGCGTTTCACCCTAAGCAAGGCGGGAAGCCACTAGGACGCAAAAGGGTTACAGAAAATTTGGACTAAAATCAGATTGAAGTGATAGAAGAAAGAATGAGAAGGGTAGTGGATAGATCAAGGCAACTAGAGATGTCGATTGACATTACATTTGAATAGCTGGAGATTATAGCTCTCAGGGAACTGGAATAGGGAAGGGAGTTCCACAGGCGGGAGGTGCGAGACATGGAGCTAGTAACGTTTGGTGGCTGCCAGCGGACATTAAGCAATATCTGGAATTGAAAATGAAACAGACGTTATAAACAGAAGAATATTATTTGAAAATGTCTAACTCAGCGAATATATTCAGACATTGAAAAATATTTTTTCATTTATGAATCTGAAACCAAGAAAATAGTCCAAAACATCGAAAAATTAACGATTAACATTCGTTAATATTTAACCATTCGTGTAAAAATGAAAAATTTCAGTCAAATATACATATACATATATATATATATATATATATATATATATATATATATATATATATATATATATATATAT
>CAHIKZ030000105.1:1722500-1732500 GCA_903632075.3 Acanthosepion pharaonis | reverse complement strand
AAACAAAATTTACTTGGCGAAGAGGGCAATGACTTAGCATGTTCATATTAAAAAAAAGACAACTGAATCGTTTCGTGATATCTGCCTTCCTATATGGCAGCGAATGCTGGACAATCTCCTCAAAGATAAAGAAGAATCTTGAAGCAGCAGAAATGTGGATCTACAGAAGGATACTGAGGATAACATGGACCGAATATGTGAGAAACGACGAAGTTTTAGATAAAATAGGAACAAAAAGGAAACTTTTACTTAACATCAGAAAGTGACAATTGAAACTTCTGAGGAAAGAGGGTTTGTAAAATCTGATACACATAGGACAGATTAACGACAAGAGAGACAAAAGAAAACAACGCATAACCGACTTAATGACCTTGAGTAAATGGATGGTGGAACAAGATTTAGGAGACAACAAAAAGAGAAAATTTATTAAGATCTAAAAAGGAAATGGAAGTGTGGAGAGCTATGATCGTCAACGTCCGGAAGGTTCACTGCACATAAGGAGAAGAGATGGCTTTAATTGAATGTAAAGATTTTATCATTGGGATATCTATTGTTAGAGCCAAATAAAGAAAAACCAGCAATTCTTGGCTCGGGACGTTAATAATTATCACATTGATGCATACTGCCTTCGAGGAAGCAAAATCAAAGAAGGACTTGATATTAATGTCGAAGAGCTTGGGAGACTTACATTACATTAATGGGTTAGCAAAAAACTGAAAGGTCAGGAGAGGACTGATAAGCGTTATTTACAAAGTTGCTGAAGATGAGAAAATCAAACTGATTTACAATGAGGCTTCAAGTCGAAACAGCTCCCATGATTAGTTATGGAAACAGATTTACCCAAAGTTACACAAAAGTTATTTGCCACAGAAGTTAAAGAAGCAGGACTTACAAGGCAACAGTTGGTTTGAATTTTCATTCTTCTAGACTAATATATATATATATATGAAGAAATATAGTCTTAAGATTTATGTGCTATATTTATGGGATACATTTACTGAATTGTTCCTAGATTTGTATATTATACCTTCAGTCATGCATTGACCATTTAATGGGCAGTTTATGTTTTTACGGCAATTGCATTGAAGTTTTTAAGAATTTTTTTTAGTGTTTTGTTTGCAATCTTAACGCATTATTATGTTGGGATGTGTAATTATCTATGTATTTTGTACAGCTATCTCTTGCCTTAATGTTATCTTTGTTGAAAATCTTTTTAGTGTTGAAAAATGACCAAAGTGTTTTTTTTTTTAAATTAAATTCAGGAAAATTCTACCTACATTGGTTTTGACGTTACTGTAGTATGGCAGGCTTGAACCATGTTTCGTTCGTGTTGTTTTAGTTTGTTTTTATATTTGTTGTGATTTCTAACATGTCTAGATTTATTATCGTCGAATATTTCTTTGTTGGTCGATAATCCTTAATGTACCGATTTGTGCGGATTATCTGTTATCTTTTTATGGTGGTGGGATCTTCTGTCGACGTACCTGTGGTTGTATAAATCCTTAGAGTATGGTTCGTAAATGCCCTTACACAGGTCAAATGTAACATCTAGGAAACTGATCACTTTAGCGTTGGTGATTAATGTTTACTTTATGGTCCTTAAAAAAAATTGCTTAGGTCCTTTCTCATTTGGTTTGATTGTCTAAGGCTCAGTTTACGAAGGAGTATCATCGCATCGTCTCTGTATATACCGTTGTTTTGTTTTATATCAGAGATAAATCTGAGTCTCCATTGTAAGAGTATACCAAGAAGTTCACATGCTTCTGCAGAATCATGTGCTCCCTTAGAAATTCAAATGTCTTGATAACTTTTTTTAGACCATAGAGTTCCGTCGTGATATAGAATCGATTTCTGTGCCTTTCAATTGAAGTTAGCCGAGGACATAAAAAATTAAAACAGGCAACATGAAGACCCACTTCAGACCACAATTAATTTAGAGTTGTTGAAATTCATTTTGTCAGTATGCTACCAGAGATTTAAAAGAGGATACATTTGTAAAAAAATTGTTAAGTTTGATGAAAATTTATTGAAAGATCAACAAAAAATAAGAAAGAAACCAGTAAAAATCGCCATTTTTCGCTATTTACGCGGGTTTTCACTATATGGGATGACTCAATTAACAAGTTAAATGACTGTTAAACAATCGAATATTGTTGGCTACAATTGAGTGATGTTTGTATTAGATTGCTTGAAAATTGAGAGAGCTTTTAGTTTAAAATGTGTTGAGATCGATTTTTCATTTTTCGCGGTTTTTCACTAAACGCAGTGGCGTAGAAATAAAAATGAGATATTGTTGAGCTCGTCATGATGTAAGTAATCTACGTACCGAGATTCAACGAAATCGGAGGGAAAAAGTTGAATCTATCGAGTTCTGATCGGTTTTATCGATTATTGATTTTTTTTAAAAAAATTATCGATTTTTACGCTAGACAATATGTCTCTTACATTGTACAATGTATGTTCCACGTTTGGTCAAAATCGGTTGGATGGATCTCAAGTGAAAAGGTATCACACAGACAGACATCCTCTGTTATATATATATATATATATATATATATATATATATATGTGTGTGTGTGTGTGTGTGTGTGTGTGTGTGTGCATGCGTGCATTTTTAAAGAGAGAGAGAAATGAGAAAAGAGAGAAGAGCATATATATCCTTCATTTTATGAAGGTAAATAAAAATAGATCTTAACATGGGTCTATAGACGACATGTGCGTGTCTTTGTGCTTGGGTTCATTTAACAATTTGGAGGAAGTTTTTCCCTGTATTCGTGAATGTGTGAAAT
The DNA here is from genome assembly GCA_903632075.3 of Acanthosepion pharaonis. NCBI lineage: Eukaryota > Metazoa > Mollusca > Cephalopoda > Sepiida > Sepiidae > Acanthosepion > Acanthosepion pharaonis. The sequence goes on along the minus strand of CAHIKZ030000105.1, from coordinate 1,729,711 downwards.
GATGATACGTGTCAAAATGTTATTAGGCCGACGGAGAAAAGATGTCTATGGCTTTTTTAAGGCCATTGCGTGTGCACTAATTTTCTTCCGCGGAGGTCCCAGATTCTTTCCAAATGAATTAAGGCCTGTAATCACGCACATGATCATGACCGCCCCGTTATAATATGTGCGCTCACGCGCGTGCGTGTATGTGTATGTGTGTGCGCGTTTGTGCGCGTATAGATAGATAGATAGACAGATAGATAGATATGAACAGACGGAGATAAATAGATATGAAAAAAACTGAGATAGATATGAAAAGACAGATAGATAGATAGATAGATAGATAGATAGATAGATAGATAGATAGATAGACAGAGAGATAGATATGAACGAACAGACAGACAACTAGTTATCTAGCTAAACAGATTGATTGATATGAACAGAGATAGATAGATAGATAGATAGATAGATAGATAGATATGAAAAAACTGAGGTAGATATGAAAAGACTGAGATAGATAGATAGATAGATAGATAGATATGAACGAACAGACAGACAGACAAATAGTTATCTAGCTAAATAGATAGATAGATATGAACAGACTGAGATAGATAGATAGATAGATAGATAGATAGATAGATAGATAGATAGATAGATAAATAGACAGATAGATATGAAAAGAGTTGTGATAGATAGATAGATAGATAGATATGAAAAAACTGAAATTCATAGATAGATATGAACGAACAGACAGACAACTATTTATCTATCAAAATAGATAGATATGGACAAACTGAGATATATATGAAAAGACTGAGATAGATAGATAGATAGATAGATAGATATGAAAGACCAGACAAACATCTAGTTATCTAGCTAAATAAATAGATAGATATGAACTGAGTGATGTATATATTTATATATATTTCTTATGATATTTACTTCTCCTAGAGTTAAATATCATGACTTCTGTTATATCAGTAACTGTATTAATTCAAAATATTTTTTAATGAAAGTACTTTAGAATAATTGAAGACGATAGACTCTGTTATATTTAAACATGATGCTGTTTTTGCTCCATTCTAATTGAACGCTTTTTCTGATCGACCAGCTGGGTATGGCTGCTAGTTATAAAATAAAAGAAGAATTAGAAAACACATATCAATTTAACATGTTTCACTTTTATTAAAGCTTCGTCAGAAATTGGAAGAATTGCTTTTAGATAATCGACCAAACCCTCCCATTTTGTGTCGAAACGATTTGGGACCTAAATTTCCTTTCACTAATTCCACTCTAATTAAAAAAAGGACATAATTCTTTAAAGAGAAAGTACATTAATCCCATTATTATTAACTAGAAATACACGCCTAAAACATTACATCACTATTTTTCTTTGAATCCATTCTTAAAAATCTAACTTATATTTATCTAATACCAAGAAGAGATTCCTAAAGAAGCGACTCATAAATCAGAAGACTGCGACTCCCTGCTGCGAGGGTTGATCGTACAAAGCGGAAGATTAAAAAAAAAACCCAACTAGACAGACATACGCACACAATTTCAAATACACATTACTATTCGTTGCCCACTTAGACATACAAGAATCTTCACAAACTTACATATATAATGAATTATCTACGGTTCTAATGCACGTTTCTGACCAATGAGAACTGACCAATGAGAACTGACCAATGAGAACTGACCTAAACATAACTGAAAATACCAGTGTTCTTTTGTCTTTTCGTCTGTTTTCTCTGACGAAGCTTTTATAAAAGTGAAAATGTTAGATTGATAAACGTTTCCTATTTGCTTTTATTCTCTTGGATTCTGATCCATATTTAATCTACAACTGAAACACACACACACACACGCACATTTATATATATATATATATATATATATATATATATATATATATATAGATAGATAGATAGATAGATAGATAGATTTGTAGATTAAGTATAGATCAGAATCTGAGAGAATAAAAGCTAATAGAAAATAGGACGCACGTTGGAGTAATGGATAGTGGCTTGGATTGAAGAATCGGAGAGCCGAGTTCGAATTCCAGTCAAATCCATTACATTCATTTACGTGCTAATATATATACCCTTGGGAATGATGTGAATCCTCTTCTTCTCCCTCCAGCTATGGGTAAATAGCAGGACAAACTGGCTTCTATAGCCTTGGATGGCAACTGGTCTAAGAGAATTCAAAACCTGTGGATGGTCGTTTGGGGGACCTTGTGGCGATAAGTGCACCAAGTCTCCGTATTCGTCCCTTCAAAAAGTGTGGATGGTCCTGCACGAAACCTTCACCATATATATATATATATATATATATATATATATATATATATATATATATATATATATATATATACTGAGGCAAAACACCCTTATTCTCTTCATATTTCATCAGTCTGAATTAAGTTCCACCCGAACAGCTTCTTCCCGCCATTCACTACTTTGTGTAACCGACTCCCAAGAAGGTGCTTCCCGGAACACTCAAATCATAACCTTTTCAAGTCTAACCGGCCACATCACGTTGAAACACCGTTTCCCATACGATTACCGAAGTTAAGCAACGTCAAGCCTGGTCAGATTCTTGTTGGCTGACCGCTTAGGAATACCGAGTGTTGTAGGCTTGGATGTGCAAGATATGTAATGGATAAAGACTCGGAACTGTTAATCGGAAAGCCGAGGTCCAATTCCGGTTGGGTTTCTTATATTCACTTACCTGCAAAAAAAAAAAATTGGAAAAGTAGGAACCCCCCTCTTCTCCCACCGACCTCAAGATACGTATTAATTAGTAAGACTTGTGTCATAAAAATCATTATTTTCTCCCCACCTCACAAAAAAGAAAATAATTAAAAATAAAACAATTGCATTGAAAATATTTAGATTCTGACATTCAATAACCCATAGAGTTTGTTATGCCGCTAAGCAAAATCAACCGACTAACAATAAATATTTATAGTAAAATTACCAAGAATATATTTTATGATCTACGAACTATATATCTAAAAACATACCTTTATCCGGGGGGGTATAAAATTATATACAGGAAGTCTGGAGTTTAAAGCATACAATTGTATGCGGTATATTTAGATTTCGCCATTAAATAACCCATAGAGGTTGATATGCCGCTAAACAAAATCAATTACCCAACCCCTGTCTTTCCTACATATCCTAATAATATATTAAGAAATGGACAAAGTCCGACAATTTATTTATTAAAGACATTTTTTTATGTTTAACGTTCTTTTTTATAGATACAAGTATTTAAGTAAATGCTCTTTTTATAATAAACAGTATTAAATAACATTTACCGGCCTGAATGTCCGAGAAATTTTCATAGAAAATATTCGTCCTTTGACAGGATTCGAACCTGCATCCTATACGGAACCGTCATTTACGCTGACGTGCCTTACCGGTCGTCACAAAGAAGCGTTCGGTAGACAAGGTCGAATTTACTGCTTATAAACTTCAGGCCGGTAAATGTTATTTAATACTGTTTATTATAAACAGAGCATTTACTTAAATACTTGTATCTATAAAAAGAACGTTAAACATAAAAAAATGTCTTTAATAAATATTCTAATAAGCTGCGTAAGATTAAGACATAAGTATAAGACATAAGACATAATTACTCTTACTGCTCACAACAAATTCCTTCAGCAACGTCCTACCTCGAGTGTCTTCTGATCCTTGTATTGGCCGAACATTAGAGTATATATATATATATATATATATATATATATATATATATATATATATATATATATATATATATATATATATTGATAACACCTGACAAGTGAACGGAGTGGTGCCTAGAAGGTCCGTCCACAAAACTCTTGAGTCGGGATGATGAAGGTAACTTCAGTCACTTAAGAGACAAACTTTGAGCTAACCATGTGTGGAATTTAAAAGAAAAAACACCAGGGATCCGACTGTAAGCTGATTTTTTTTTTAAGGCGAAATCTTATAAGAACCGCAATAATACTTGCAACCTCTGCCAACAGGAAAAATTAACAATAATGATCCAAAGAAGCTTTTGAACCAGGAATCCGAAGTCATGAGCCCTTGCATACATACTAAAAATTTCTTCTTAAACTCATATGAGGCTGGATAAAAAATATGTATATTTCAATTACACCCCGCCACCTTGCTTTTCTTCTTCTTCTTCTTCTTCTTCTTCTTCTTCTTCTTCTTCTTCTTCTTCACATTCTCCTCCTCTCTTTCTATCACACCCACCGTCGTGCGTTTGTTTGTTTATTTTTAAAATAATATAGCGTTCATTAGTTTAAAAAATAAGACTTTGGGAGGTCAATTGATAAAAATCGCCTGAGGGGTTACCGTAAGGTTGAAACCAAGGTAGCGGATTCAACTGATCCCCTAAATTTTAAAGTATATATATATATATATATATATATATATATATATATATATATATATATAGAGAGAGAGAGAGAGAGAGAGAGAGACACAGACAGACAGACAGAAAGACAGACAGATAAAGATATGTGTTTGTGCGTGATAAAATATAGTTAATTTTATGCTATATTTATGGGGAGATATGCTCAATATCAGGGATAGCGTGCATGTAAATATAAAAGTGCAAACTTGGGTCAACCCCAGGCGGCAACTGTCTGTTTCATGCATCAATCTTCAGGCCATGTGTGTTGTGCTTTGGTTTCACTGTTTATACTAATTGGTACATTAGGGGTAGTAAGTTCTATTGTATTATCCTAACGATTATTAAAGGCGGTTATTTGTAGCTATTTTGTAGGATTCTAAAAGCTTTTCTTGTTATTTATTATTCTTTAGGTAATTATTTTTTTGTAGGATTCTAAAAGCTTTTCTTGTTATTTATTATTCTTTAGGTAATTATTTTTTTGTAGGATTCTAAAAGCTTTTCTTTTTATTTATTATTCTTTAGGTAATTATTTTTTGTAGGATTCTAAAAGCTTTTCTTTTATTTATTATTCTTTAGGTAATTATTTTTTTGTAGGATTCTAAAAGCTTTTCTTGTTATTTATTATTCTTTTAGGTAATTATTTTTTGTAGGATTCTAAAAGCTTTTCTTTTTATTTATTATTCTTTAGGTAATTATTTTTTTGTAGGATTCTAAAAGCTTTTCTTTTTATTTATTATTCTTTAGGTAATTATTTTTTTGTAGGATTCTAAAAGCTTTTCTTTTTATTTATTATTCTTTAGGTAATTATTTTTTTGTAGGATTCTAAAAGCTTTTCTTTTTATTTATTATTCTTTAGGTAATTATTTTTTTGTAGGATTCTAAAAGCTTTTCTTGTTATTTATTATTCTTTAGGTAATTATTTTTTTGTAGGATTCTAAAAGCTTTTCTTTTTATTTATTATTCTTTAGGTAATTATTTTTTGTTGATTATTATTATTACATTTAATTGTGCTTATGTGTTCATTTGTAGTTTGTTAATGAGATTATTATTTACTTACTTTGTTTATTTATTTATACAAACTTTTTATTTATTTTGTTTGTTTTTTCTAGGAGACTGGTTATCTTGTTTAGTTTAAGCTAATAATCTAAAGTATGTTGCCTTATCTGCGTTGTGTACAGTGTATATATTTGCCTTTATCATTGTGGTATTCGTTTTTAGTTTCCGATTTTAAATAACGTAGTAAAACTTGTTTTCGTGTCTGCAGTTTGGGATAAGATCTGTTCGTCTATTTAATAATTATTGTTGGCCTGGGAAGTTGATTATAGCTATTTTTCCTCCAGACAATTTTTACAGTTTTGGGATTTATTTTTGTAAGCTCGTGCTGTTTGCCTTATTTTCCATGATATTTTTGGTGTAATTTGTTTTTAATTTCACATATATGTATAGAAAATATTGTGTTATTCGAGTATTTACAGTTTGTAAATGATGTTGTATGTGTAGTTTCTTTGTTTCCAGGTTACTTCAGTTGCTCCTATGTATATATTTTTTTTAATTGTATGTATATTTTTCCTATGTATATTTATTATTTGCTGATTTGACAGTGGATTGGTATAGTACATTTTTTGCAAGCAGTTACCATTTAAGGGGTAATCGACCTTTATACTGCAGTTGCAAGTGGATTTGGTTCGTGAGTGGGTTTGTTGGTTATTTTTCTGTTGTGTCTTTTATCATTTGTGCCATCTTCCCTTTGCAAATTCAGCTGATTTTTACTGTGTTCCTATTGAATATCTTATAAAGAATGCTAGATGGAGGGGAGTATTTATGTATGAGAGCTATGAATATTTTTTCTTACGTTTTTTTCACGTTTTTGTTTTACGATGGGTTAGAGCATACGAAATTTCCTTTCCTGTTTCTTTGTGGCTTGTGAGCATTGCCAAATATCCGCTATATTTTAGGACTGTTTCATAATCTGTTATAGTTTTGTAAAAGATGTTTTCTTTGGAAAAATTGTTAGATAACTCGAGATTAATTGACTATAGAATCTGCTTGTTTATTGTTGGTTGGTGGTTGAAACATCTATGATATATACTTCTTTTAGATCAAATCCCACAACTTTTTCTCAATCACAGAATTTATCCCAACATTAATTACGTACATATAATCAAAATTAATTACGTAATTTCGTACATATAACCAATATTGAAACATGCGTACAGACACCACAAACACTTGTAATAACATTCATTCGGATTGTTCAGATGAACTTTCCTCTTTGGTAAAGAAACTGCATGAATTTAAGCATAGTATTATATTGGCAGCAAAGTCGCATCATTTCACAGTTAAAATGGCTAGATGTTACCGTAAGTTCTATGTAACAGATTTTTACATCGAACTTATCGTTTATGGAACGCACTTCGAATTTATTGCTTCCTTTTAATATTCAAGAATTTAAATATGATCTCAAATAATATCTTCTGTTTATTTAATTTTGTTCTTTTATTGTCCTCTCTCCTTTATAGTATATTTTTCTCATATTTTCTAACAGTCTTTGATAGTCCTGAAGCGTGAAGGAATTGCGACAATGCACTCACCAAACTTCGAAGTCGGCATGACTAAAATAACACCATTAAGTCAAGTTTCTCCATATTAACTATATATATATATATATATATATATATATATATATATATATATATATATATATATATGAAAGAAATATATATGTATATATATATATATATATCAGAAAAAATATATAAGAAAAATATAATTCTAAGGTGTGCTATATTTATGGGATAAAGTGCTCTATA
>CAHIKZ030000105.1:1715000-1720000 GCA_903632075.3 Acanthosepion pharaonis | reverse complement strand
TCACTAGTCATATATATATATATATATACACATAAAACTGTAACAGAAGTCACATGACTAAAGGTTGTCATTGTTATTACAGTCCGCCTTACCAAGTTGTGACAACTTTTCATGTTTTATTTTGAATTCCAAGTGGATCTTATCGTAGATTCGTATATTATATTATGTTATATGCGGTTTCCATTTAGCGGGCATTCGTGTTTGATTCTGCAGCTACAGGCTGGTGCATTTGATCTTTGTCGCATGCTGGTTGTTTTATGTACTGTATTGCCTTGTAATATTTTCGGGAGTTTAACAGGTAAATACTGTCGATGAATATATATTTTAGTTTTTCAATTGTTATTCCATGTCGGTAACGCAAAAGCTGATGATAAACATCAAAGTGTGGTCGCAAATAACAATGCCGGAATTTCTGAGAGCCACCGGCAAAGATCATCGTGGAGGTGTCTATCTGTTTCGTCTGCCTTTAGCCCCCAACCCAGACGATAGAAGCAGTCAAGGGACTTATGATGATGATGATGATGATGATCCCGTAGTCATCGTCGTATTGTTTTTCTCTCTCTATCATTCTAGGTCATTCACTTTCTCCTACTTTGATTTTTTCTCTCTCACATTCCCCATGAATGTGGACTGGAAAGAGTGGAGTGGGAAAAAGGTTTGAGATCTATTCCCTGATAAATATTTTACAAATATTTCTCCCTGCAACTATGTCTGTACCAATTTAGTAATTTACCTCTATCTATCTATATATACTGGTCTCTTCCTTATCTATCTTTCTGTCTATCTCACTGTTCATATATATCTTTACTCGTCTCTGATCTATCTATTTATGTTTACTTGTCTCTTCATTATCTATCTATCTATCTTTACTCGTCTCTTCATTGTCTATACTGGTCTTTTCATAATCTATCTATCTATCTATCTATCTATCTATCTATCTATCTATCTATCTATCTATCTATCTATCTATCTCATTGATCATATATATCTTTACTCGTCTCTGATCTATCTATTTATGTTTACTTGTCTCTTCATAATCTATCTATCTATCTATCTTTACTCGTCTCTTCATTGTCTATACTGGTCTCTTCATGATCTATCTATCGATCTATCGATCTATCTATCTATCTCACTGTTTATACCTATCTATCTTTACTCGTCTCTATCTATCTTGTCTTTTCATTATCTGTCTGTCGATTTATCTATCTTTACTAGTCTCTTCATTGTCTATAATTGTCTCTTCATTATCTATCTATCTATCTATCTATCTATCAATCTATCTCACTATTCATATCTATTTTTAATTGTCTCTTCATTATCTATCTAGCTATGTATCTATCTATCTATCTTTACTCGTCTCTTGATAGTCTATACTGATCTCTTCATTATCTATCTATCTATCTATCTATCTATCTTTACTCGTCTCATCATTGTCTATACTGGTCACTTCATTATCTATCTATCTATCTATCTATCTATCTTTACTCGTCTCATCATTGTCTATACTGGTCACTTCATTATCTATCTATCTATCTATCTATCTATCTATCTATCTATCTATCCTCGTCTCTTCCTTGTCTATACGGGTGTCTTCATTATCTATCTATCTATCTCTCTATCTATCTATCTATCTATCTATCTATCTATCTATCTATACTCGTCTCTTCATTGTCTATCTTTACGCGTCCCTTCATTATCTATCTATCTATCTATCTATCTATCTATCTATCTATCTATCTATCTATCTATCATAAACAATACTTTCTTATACTTTAATCAGAAAAAAAAAAGAAAAAAGAAAATAAATTCCTGTAAATGATATCCCCCTCCTAAACATGGGTAGCCCACCCACGACACCTACGAAGCGGAAATCATGCATCCAAATGAGAAAGGTCTGGAATATACATCTATTTATACATCACTCTCACGAATGCCATGTGACAGTAGCAAGGAAATCACACTAACAAAAAAAGAATACAGAAGACAAAACCGTTAACACGATAGGTGTGCTGAAAAGTTCTCGGCCCAACAGTTTTTATAATTCGCCTAAATGACAAATAACTGGCTTATTCTTTATTTGAAAAATGCTTTGGGTATACTTGAGGACATTTCAAAAATGGTTTCGTATAAGCGACCTTCCAATTTAAACACAATATACGTCGCTAAAACCAGAGGTTCGTCCGACAAGGAACCAAATCTGCGGCAAATAATAGGTTTTCTGTGTTATATGTGCCGTGTCCCTTCAGGACGTGGGAGATCATGTCCCTCCACAATTTCCCGTCCTTTGTAGCTCTAAGTAATATTTGTCCCTATAATATCCATCACAGTCCCTATTCTGCCATCAATATACTCAAGCTTGTTAAGTAGGTGACTCGCTGTTTCCCTTTGACCCTATTCCCTTCCAGTGGGTGTCAGATTCTCCAAACCTACTTTCCTCATTATTCACGTGGCACAGAAATTTCGACTGTTTTTTTTTTTTATTTCTGATTCGAAGTATAAGTGTCTATTTTGTTTCTATTTTCCTTAGAATTCCCTCTATGTTACGGCCATATGACGTTGAAATACCGGTTCCGTTACGACCACCTAAGTTAAGCAACGTTGAGCCTAGTCAGAGCCGAGTTCCAACTCCCGTTTGGTTCGATATACTCCGTTATGCGCAAATAGCCTTGGGAAAAGTATGAATCCATCTTTTCCCACTCCCCATCTATGGGTTAATTAGTAAAACTTGTATCTTTGAAGCCATTATTCCATACCCCAAAAATAGGATCTAAAGATATATTCTGGCATTAAATAACCTTCAAAGGGTTGATAAGCCGTAAAAAAATCAAACAATTAGAATTTCCTCGTTGTTCCATCGACATTATTTCCAGCATTGACAAGCATGTATGAGGCCTCAGGATTCTTCTTCAAATGTGAGATTCAAAAAACACGGATTTTACAAGTGTATAAATGCACTGATTTCGGGGTGGAAAGAGTGGGGTGAAAAAATTGGTTTGTGATCGATTCCATGACAACTGTTTATCCATGCAGATATCTCTATATCTATTTATCCATCTATATATCTATGTCTGTCCGATACTAAAAGGCAGAGAGAGGCAACCTTAGGGCGGTGGGCAGATGACTGAAGCCGGGTCACAAGATCAGAACCAATAATATTGCTGATTCTTCTTTGGAACTTATCAAGGAACCCCAGAAAAATAGCAGGGATACCAGACCATATATGCCAGCAAATGGTATACTCATAGATATGCTAGACAGATTCTGAAGAGAAAAATTGTCTCGGTCGACGCAGGGAACCAAATTTTGGGCAGCTGATCTGGTGATGGATTCAATGTAATCTAAAACTTGTCACTTATCTGATTAGTGTTATCTTCAGCATACCGACTCCAGAGTCTCGTAGACGGACACTCCAGCAATCGCTCCGAGGATATCTTTCTAGCCTTGCCTGCTAATATCTATCTATCTATCTATCTATCTATCTATCTATCTATCTATCTATCTCAATCTGTTTGTATCTATGTTTTGTATCTATCTCTATCTATCTATCTATCTATCTATCTATTCTGTTTGTATCTATCTCCTATTGTTCTATCTATCTATCTATCTATCTATCTATCTATCTATCTGTTCGTATCTATCTCACTCTGTTCGTATCTATCTATCTATAGACAGAAAATTTCTTATGTATATAAGAGTGCTCTATTTTAAATATTTTTTTTAAAAGTTACCCATTAACTGATTATATCCTGCAGTACGATTTAAAATTGAGAATTTTTCTTTTTGGAATCTTCTGAACTTTACCCTTCTTTTTTACGTTTTTGCAAAATAGTTCTCCCGTGTTGAGTGATCAGAAGAGCGGTACTATGAAATGCATGACATACAAGGGCCACTTGACGTGTGCTAATACCTGGATCGTCTGTGAATGGCAGTTGTGATCAGCCGAGCGAGAGGATTTTGTTCTTGGTGATAATTTGTGGTGACACGGATCCTGTCTTAGCAACGCGACGATAAACAGCGACAAAGTTTGGATTGACTCAGGCTGGAAACGTGCAGCTTCGAGTCCATGACCATTTGCGAGACCGTATTTTCAGGTAACTAACTACTACACACGTTAAACTTTGAAGACAAACTAACCAGAAATATACACGAATGACAAATGTAACTTCGTCTAGAAGCGCCATCTAACGTAAACTTTCTTTAAACGTAATAACGCAAAATCAAAGAATTTGTGGACATAGGTTAATAAGAATTTTTGTCCCTTTTTTTCTTTGGTTTGAGGAACCCGCATCCAAACTCCAAATTTTGTAAAGTTATTTTTGATGCAACCTATATATATATATATATATATATATATATATATATATATATATATATATATATATATATATATATATATATATATATATATATATAAAAATGTAATAAATCCGTTAGTATATAATACAAGTGAATCCTAGCAATATAAAATATTAAAATTGATAAAATTGATTATTTTTACAGAGCAAATACTTAGTACACAATATAATCCAATATCACTTTTATCTCTTATATATATATATATATATATATATATATATATATATATATATGTGTGTGTGTGTGTGTGTGTGTGTGTGTGTGGTGTGTTAAATATATTTTTTTACGGTATGCTATATTTATGGGTTAAAAGTACTCACTATCAGGGATAGAGTGTATGTAAATATGAAAATATAAAAAGTCAACATTTATATAACATATATATATATATATATATATATATATATATATATATATATATATATATATATATATATATATATATATTATATTATTTTTCGAAAATTATAACATAAATATCTTATAAAATCACACTACTGGTGTCTTATCAAGTGATGGTGTTGAATATGTGATCGAGCGACGCTATATCGAGTCTAATTCGCTACCTCTTCGTCATCGAGGCCGGTTGGCACAGTTGGTATGGCGTCTGCACGGGTTTCAATTCTCGGTAGTGGATGCGCACT
>CAHIKZ030000105.1:1702500-1710000 GCA_903632075.3 Acanthosepion pharaonis | reverse complement strand
ATTCAGACAGATAACTGAAATTTTATACAGATCAAGCGTTCTGTTTAAATATGATCATAATTCTGTTCATATCTATTAAAATATCAAAAAGTCTATCTATCTATCTCACTGTTCATATCTAGACATCATCTATCTATCTATCTATCTATCTATCTATCTATCTTTTAAAAACGATGGAACAGTTCTAAAAACAGTTCTTTAAAAATTCCATTCATATCAATAGATTCATCCAAGCTAAATCTTCCATTATAAAAGTAAATTCAGGTTTGTATCTATCTATCTTTAAATCAAATTTATCTGTGTATCTATCTATGTCCATCTTTCTATCTATTTTATATCTATCTTATCTATCTTAAATTAATTCTGAAGATTCAAATATATTTATTTAACATTAATCATCAGAATTTTATCTATCTATCTATCATATCTATATCCATATCTTAAATATATATTTATATATATCTATCTATATATATCTATCTATCTATCTATCTATCTTTAATTGAACTGTTCATATTCTATAGATAGATAGATAGATAGAGTAAATTGATTTAGATAGATAGATAGATATGAACAGATAGATAGATACATATATATTTTTTTCACATTTTTTATGTTTATACCTTCTATCTATCTATCTTTAAAATCCAATTTATCCCTATCTATCTATTCTATCAGGAAACGAACCTATCTATCATATCCTATCTATCTATCTTAAATCCAATTTATTTTACTATTTTATCTATCTTCGATGAATATCATTCATCTATCTATCTATTATCATTCTGTTTTATCATCTATCGTTAATTCTGTTTTTTGACATCTATTCATCCATCTATCTATCTCACTCTGTCTTAGATCTATCTTTGTCCATTTTCATATAGATCTGTCTATCGTTAATTCTCTTTATATCTATCTACCTATATATCTAACGTTAATTCTGTTCATATATATCTATGTCTCTATCTATCGATAATTCTGTTTTATCTACTGTTAATTCTGTTCACGATAGATCTATTCACCCATCTATCTGTCGTTAATTCTGTTCATATCTATAGATCTATAAAAAACTATATTAGATAGAAATGGATAAAGATAGAGTAAAATATTTTAAGACATTTTAGATGTTATACATTCTTTTATAGATACATTTACTTAAAGATAGAGCATTTACTAGATAAATATTTGTAGATAGAAAAAAAGAATGATATATACATAAAAATGTCTTAAAAATAACTGTAGGATTTGTTCATTAGATAATGATAATAGATAGACAGAATTTTTTTTTACATTTTGATACGAATTGAGATAGATATGAATGCACATGAGAGATTCATCGAAGATTGTACAGTTTAGAAATAGCAGTAAAATAGCAGTAAAATCGAACTTGCTATCTGTAGGATAAATCTTGCCTCTGTGATAGATAAATCGGTTAAAGGCACGTCAGGCTAGATAGATAGATAGATAGATAGATTTTAGATAGATACAGGTTATAGTTTCCTGTCAGAGGACGAATATTTTCTTTATTAGAATTTAGATCGGACTGATTTTACGCCGGTAAATGTAGTTTAATACTGTTTATTATAAAACAATGAGCATTTAGAAAAGAAAGAGAGAGAGAGATTGTATCTATGGATAGATCAAGAACTGGTAGATAATACATAAAATAGTCTTAAAATATCTATATATTGCCGGAGTGTCCGTCTATCGGTATCTAAGATAATTCTGTTCATTGAATCCATCTGTTTGTCTCTTTGTTTTTTCTATTCAGAATCTACCTATCTATCTATCTATCTATCGCTGTCGGTAATTCTGTTCATATCTATCTATCTATCTATCTATCTATCTATCCTATCTTTTGCAGATTACATTAATCTATCTAAATCATGCCAGTTCACCTCTATTCTATCTAGCTATCTCAGTCTGCTCTAATCTATCTCAGTTCGTTCCATCTATCTTCTATCTATCATTTTTTCATATATATATGTATATATATATATATATATATATATATATATATAAATATCTTCAGCAAATATATGGATATAAATCCGACAGTATGAAAGAAAAATACAGAAAAAAATGAATGTCTTGAACTGAAATTCTGAATATGCATTATTAATGTTAAAAATAAAGTCGACGTCGGACGTTTCGGTCTATTTAAGACCATCTTTTTGGACATTTTACATTTAAACATAATTAACATTATAACTCTGTTCTATTTAATAATTTAACACAAAAGACGATGGACATAAGAGCCCAACTAATTCACACAGATAAAAAGTTGATTTATATCCATTTTCAGGCTTACAAAAACAATAATCTAAGCATAAATTATGTTTAAAAATGTAGATTCAAAATTGGGGGAAGGAAGAGAGAAAAACAAAAGGATATCTATTCAGAATGGGAGAAGGTAATGGAGATAGGGAAAGAAGAAGGATATATATTCAAAGCCGAGAAAAGCGAGAGAGAGAGAGAGAGAGAGAGAGAAAGAAATCTGTTTAAACTGATATATCGAAGACGTAGTGATGGGCGCGGACATGTTGACTTTATTATTCCGGATGTGCACAGTGAAGTAGAAGGGGATCGTCAAATGGTGGTGGTGGGGGGGTAGAGGAAAGAGACAAAGTGAACGAAAGAAAAAGAAAGGAAAGAGAAAGAAAGGGAACGAGAGATAAGGCTTGAAACCACCAAACTTCTGTGTACAATTGAATGTAGTCATTCACGATTTTGACTCTTTTGTATTTTTAATAATAATAATAATGATAATAGTAATAATAATAATAATATCCTGGCTTGAAGCAATAGGGTGTCTATCCACACTGATGAGCTTTGAAACAGCGAAACAGTCTGTCTGTGGATAACATACATATATATATATATATATATATATATATATATATATATATATATATATATATATACAAATGAGAGAAAGAACAGATGGAATAAAATTTCAACGTTCGTAGCATTTACTTTTTTTAAAAAGTGCTCAATACAAAGTAGAGTAATATCGTATTATTATTATTTTTATTATAAGGTTGAAATCTCTACACAAAAGCTTTCATGTTTCAATACTATAATTGTACTTCTTCAGGCGACGGTAAGTATATCTATCTATCTATCTTTTATATATATATATATATATATATATATATATATATATATATATATATATATATATATGTATACATCACGTTGAATTCGGGATATATATATCCCGTCGAATTATATATATATACTGTATGTTGTGACACATTTATTTGCAAAAGTTATCTGTGCGTCGTGGTATATTATTCTTTCATTCTTTCAGTTGGCTTGTACCTGGAGGGAAAGTTTCTGTCCAATTATCGCACTGACAAGTTTAAGATGCCCAATAACTTATCGACAGTTGGTGCTTATTACCTCCCCTGACTATTGTCGATATATAGTGTACTTTTATCGTAGTACATTACTAATGAAAATACGAAACGAAGATTAATATAAAGAGACAGAAAGGTACAAATGAATAAGACAGGCTGTTACATAGGAAGAGAACGTGCTAGAGAGAGAGAGAGAGAGAGAGAGAGAGAGATGGAGAGAAAAAGAGCGTGAGAAATATATAAACAGTAGGTAAAAAGATAGATTACATAGATCGATTAAAATTGTGCACCACGCAGATGCACAAACTTATACGCCTGCAAACACACACGCATACACACAGATGGACACACTGAGAGAGACAGTAGTCTGGGTTAAGTAGACGCGCATGCTCTGTGAAATAGAACAACGGATTAGTGAATGGCGCATAATTCTGTTTGCGCATGCGTGTATTTATCTTGTTATAACACCGAGAAAGATCAGATGGTAATATGCGACACTACTTGACACGAAGACCCGAACTGTCACCACAGCCATAACCATCGGCTTTTCAAGATGGGGGAACATCTTTTAAGTTACTGCTTTTCTTCCGGCTGTCGATATTTCCAGATGCTTTGCACTGTCTATATGCCTTCCCTCTCTCTATTTCTCCCCATTTCTCTTTCTTTCTTTCTTTCTTTCTTTCTTTCTTTGCCTATTTCTTCTACTCTTTTTTTCTATCGCTCTCTTTCTCTTCTTCTTCCTTCGTTTTCCCCTCTCTCTCTTCTCATCCTTTCTTTATTTCCTTCTCTTACACTTCTCGTCCTCCACTTTTCTTTCTTCCCCTCTCTCACTTCAATTCATGCTTTCCTCCTTTTCCTTTCTCTCTTCTGCACATCCTCCTATCCTTCTTTAATTTATTTCACGTCTCCTCTAACTCCCTCTAACCATTTTCTTCTTCTTCTTCTTCTTCTTCTTCTTCTTCTTCTTCTTCCCCTCCCGTCTGTTTTTTCTTTCTTTATCCTCTCCATTTCTTTTCCACTGTCTTTCAATTATCCCTTTCACATTCCCTCTCATTTCTTTCTTTTATCATTTCTAATCTTTCTTCTTTTTTCTTCTTTCTTTTTCTTTCTTTTCTTTTTCTTTCTTTTCTTTCTTTGTTTTTCTTTTCTTTCTTCATTCCTAATCTTTCTTTCTTTCTTTCTTTCTTTCTTTGTATCATTCCTAATCTTTCTTTCTTTCTTTCTTTCTTTCTTTCTTTCTTTCTTTGTATCATTCCTAATCTTTCTTTCTTTCTTTCTTTGTATCATTCCTAATCTTTCTTTCTTTCTTTCTTTCCTAATCTTTTTTTTTCTTTCTTTTTATCATTCCCTAATCTTTTCTTTTTCTTTCTTTCTTTCCTAATCTTTCTTTCTTTCTTTCTTTCTTTCTTTCTTTCTTTCTTTCTTTCCTAATCTTTCTTTCTTTCTTTCTTTCTTTCTTTCTTTCTTTCTTTCTTTCTTTCCTAATCTTTCTTTCTTTCTTTCTTTTTCTTCTTTCTTTTCTTTCATTTAATCTTTCTTTCTTTCTTTTCTTTCTTTCTTTCTTTCCTAATCTTTCTGTCTTTCTTTCTTGCTTTCTTTTCTAATCTTTCTTTCTTTGTATCATTCCTAATCTTTCTTTCTTTTTTCTTTCTTTCTTTTCTTTGTATCATTCCTAATCTTTCTTTCTTTCTTTCTTTCTTTCTTTCTTTCTTTCTTTCTTTCTTTGTATCATTCCTAATCTTTCTTTCTTTCTTTCTTTGTATCATTCCTAATCTTTCTTTCTTTCTTTCTTTCTTTCTTTGTATCATTCCTAATCTTTCTTTCTTTCTTTCTTTCTTTCTTTCTTTCTTTTTCATTTCCTAATTTTCTTTCTTTTTTTCTTTCTTTTTTTTCTTTCTTTCCTAATCTTTTCATTTCCTAATCTTTTATCTTTCTTTCTTTCTTTGTATCATTTCCTAATCTTTTCTTTCTTTCTTTCTCTTTCTTTTTCTTTCTTTCTTTCCTTTCTTTTCTTTTCTTTTTTCTTTCTTTTTTCTTTCATTCCTTTCTTTTCTTTCTTTCTTTCTTTTTCTTTTTTCTTTCTTTCTTTCTTTCTTTCTTTCTTTCTTTCTTTCTTCTTTCTTTGTTTCATTCCTAATCTTTCTTTCTTTCTTTCTTTCTTTCTTTGTAATCATTCTTTCTTTTCTTTTCTTTCTTTCTTTTTCTTTCTTTCTTTTCCTTCATTCCTTTCTTTCTTTCTTTTTTCTTTCTTTTTCTTTTTTTTTCTTTTCTTTTCTTTCTTTCTTTTTTCCTTTCTTTCTTTCTTTCCTAATCTTTCTGTCTTTCTTTCTTTCTTTCCTTCTTTCTTTCTTTCTTTCTTTCTTTCTTTTCCTAATCTTTCTTTTTCTTTTCTTTTTCTTTCTTTCTTTCTTTTTCCTAATTTTCTTTCTTTCCTAA
Organism: Acanthosepion pharaonis; assembly: GCA_903632075.3. NCBI lineage: Eukaryota > Metazoa > Mollusca > Cephalopoda > Sepiida > Sepiidae > Acanthosepion > Acanthosepion pharaonis. Next base: position 1,704,202 of record CAHIKZ030000105.1, on the reverse strand, counting down.
TCTTTCCTAATCTTTTCTTTTTTCTTTCTTTCTTTCTTTCTTTCCTTCTTTCTTTCTTTCCTAATCTTTCTGTCTTTCTTTCTTTCTTTCTTTCTTTCTTTCTTTCTTTCTTTCTTTCCTAATCTTTCTTTCTTTCTTTCTTTCTTTCTTTCTTTCTTTCTTTCTTTCCTAATCTTTCTTTCTTTCCTAATCTTTCTTTCTTTCTTTCTTTCTTTCTTTCTTTCTTTCTTTCTTTTTTCTTGTCTTATTCTTCGATTTTGTTATCCTATTTCCTTCTTCTTTAAATTTTTCTCTCCTTATTCATTCATATCCGCTTCATCTTTTTCTTCACCGTTTTCTTCTGCATATTCTTCCTGAAATTCTATATATCTCTTCCACGTTTTCTCAGTAATGAAAACACCTTTAATGGTCATGAGCAAATTCCAGACTATTGCTCATAAAAAAAAATCTATTTGTGACTTTAAATTCTACAAAAGGAAGCTTCATAAATTTAAGTTTATATTTATTTAAACATTATCATAATTTAGCTGGGTTTTTTTTGTCGTCATTTTCAGATTTACGGCCACAAAGTCGTCTGTTGATTACTTCAGGCTTAATTGAAAAATATGTTATCTTCCTTGGGAGAATTTCCACGGTTTTTTCCCCCCACATCGGAAAAGAAAACTTCCCTCAGACGTTGCATATCTGAGGATAGACTTTGATTAAATTAAAAATGACATTTTTATTTGAAGTTTTCGGATTAACCTTGTGAAAAAGTTAAATCTTTGGGCAAACCGACGTAAGGCGGATCCATTATATTGAAACTGTATCCTGTTTAAAACCATCTTTATTTTCGTCCAATTTTTTAAATAGTGTTCATCCGATACGATGCACAAGAGCCACTCAAGGTAGAGGGTTACCATGTGTTGTATGAGCATAAAAAAAGAACAAGTAGTGAAGTTATTAGGGACTAGGCGGGAAAAATAAGAGCTCACTCTGGACTTGAAGAGCGAGAGGTACGATAAATTTTCAGTCGGGAGTAACACTGGCCGCTCGATCAAATATCTGGCAAAGTAAATTGCAACATGGTGCTCTCTTTCTTACTGACACTACTATACTGTGTAGTCGACAAAATCAGAAAAAAATCCACGCGTGAAATTACAAATATACAATGGCGACAATTTACCCATCGCACATTGTATAAGGAAGCAGCTGAACCTGAAGTCTAGAGGTGTGATTGTCTCAGCACATCTGGCAACGTAACATCGGCACTGGCATCGAGAGTGGTAGAAATCATTGCAGTCTGCGATGATACTGACAAAGTTCCTTAAAATTTGAGGAAACTTTCACTCAGTCAATCTACAAAAATAACAAGCAAATATTACAAGACGTTGGAGATCACGTTTTTCCAAAATTTTTATTTTTTATTATCTATAATTTACCATTATCTTATAGCGATCACCATCACACACACATACACCTACACAAATTCAAATTTTCGATAGCAATTATTCATTGGACAGGAATCAACGCTACTGTCTTATGCGACAATTTTGAAATCGCTATATTTTCGTATAGTAGATTTTGTGCACTTTTGGGAGAATCGGCTCCCAGAAATCTCCCCAAATCTCATTCCCTGATTGGTCAGTATCGACCAATCAGATTCCCTGCACGTAGAGAATGATTCTTCCCGCGCGGCACTCCTGATCCAATGATCACCTAT
>CAHIKZ030000105.1:1682500-1697500 GCA_903632075.3 Acanthosepion pharaonis | reverse complement strand
GACAACTGCTAACTGATATACATTAGACATGGCACGTGGAACTAGAATAATCTACCCCAGTGAGCGAAATAAAGGGTTCATTTCGACATTCCAACCACCTGAAGAAGGCCAGGGCGTACAACGGCCTCAACGTTGTAACAAATATGGCGACAAAGATGAGGACAATAATCCGAATAATATAAATAGTGTAGAAAATGTTTTTACAATATTTTACTGATACATGTCCTAATAGTTAACCCATAGCAAGGGGGTGTTAATATAAGAAGATTCACATCTTACCCAAGGGTAATTTTCGTTCCTTTTATTTTTTAATCATTTCACCCCAAGCAAGGCTAGAATGCAGGTAGTACGCAGGCAGGGGATTACACGGAGTAAAAGGAAGAGAAAAGACTGAGTATTGGTCGGATTGAGGAAAGGACAAAGGATGAACGGGAGTCAAAAAGACTGACGTTGAATTTAAATTTTTGAAGATTACAGTTTTCAGGGAAGCAAGTAAACGGAAGGGTGTTCCACAGGCAGGAAGTGCGAGAAAAGAAACTGTTGGAGTAGAAGTATACGGTTGCATTTTGCTATTTCAACAGTAAACGGGTGAGACGTTGATGCACGTTTAATTAAATGTAGTTAGGGTGGCAGGAAAAAAAGCTCATCAGAGAAGTTGCAATGAAAAAAAGAGAGGCTCGTAAGAGAATATAATAAACCCCATATGAAATGGAACTTGGCTCTCCGATCTCCAATTAAGAAGAAGAAGAAGAAGGAAGAAAGAAAGAAAAAAGAAGAAGAAAGAAAAGAAGAAGAAGAAGAAGAGGATAGAGAAGAAGAAGAAAGAGAAAGTGAAGAAGAAAGTGAAGAAGATGGAAGAAAGAAAAAAGAAGAAGAAGAGGAAGAAGCAGAAGAAGAGGATAAAGAAGAAGAAGAAGAAGAAGAAGAAGAAGAAGAAGAAGAAGAGGAAAGAAAGAATAAAAGAAAAAAAGAAAGAAAGAAAAGAAGAGAAGGAGGAATAAGAAGAAGAGGAAGAAAATGAAAGAGAAGAAGAAGAAGAAGAAGAAGAAGAAGAAGAAGAATAAAGAAAGAAAGAAAGAAAGAAAGAAAGAAGAGGAAGGAAAGCAAAGATAAGAAAAGAAGAAGAAAAAGATGAGGGAGCAGAAGAAGAGGAAAGAGAAGAAGAAGAAAGAAAGAAATGTAAGAAAAGAAGAAGAAAAAGAAGAAGAAGCAGAAGAAGAGGAGGAAGATGAAAGAGAAGAAGCAGAAGAAGAAGAAGAAGAAGAAGAAGAAGAAGAAGAAGAAGAAGAAGAAAGTGAAGAAGGATAAGAAAGAAAGAAAGAAAGAAAAGCAGAAGAAGGGGAAGAAAAAGAAGGGGAAGAAGAAGAAGGGAAGCAGAAGAGAAGAAAATAGAAGATGAAGAAAAGGAAGAAGAAGAAGAAGAAGAAGAAGGAGAAGAAAGTGAAGAAGAAGAAGAAAGTGAAGAAGGAAAAGAAAGAAAGAAAGAAAGAAAGAAAGAAAGAAAGAAAGAAAGAAAAGCAGAAGAAGAGGAAGAAAAAGAAGGGGAAGAAGAAGGGAAAGAAGAAGAAGAAGAAGAAGAAGTAGAAGAAGAAGAAGAAGAAAGGGAAGAAGAAAGAGAAGAAGAACGGGAAGAAGAAAGGGAAGAAGAAGAAGAAGAAGAAGAAGAAGAAGAAAGGGAAGAAGAAAGTGAAGAAGAACGGGAAGAAGAAAGGGAAGAAGAAGAAGAAGAATAAAAAGAAGAAGAAGAAAGAGGAGAAGAAGCTGCTTCAAATATTAATAAAAATGATTTAGAATGTCAACGATGATAGCAATAATAACAACAGTAATAATCTGAAAAAAAAGGGAGAAATAGAGAAAGAGAAGGAGAAAAGAAGAAGGAGTAAATGAGTGCAGATAACAAAAACCGTAAGAAGCGGTCATCAAACTGCGAGTGTGACACTCAATTCTCCCTGTTCGTGACTGGGCAGTTTATCGCGCGAGATTATCGTCCATTAACGAGACTTTCGGCTGTGATTTAGGGCGTCTCGTTCGACGAGAATGGCAGTGATAATTCCAATAATATTTCTCTCGTGTCTCTTGTTCTCATTTATTATGGCTCCACTTGATTTCGATCTCGAGTCGAGATTTACGGAGTGGGTAGGGCGGGTGTTTGAAAAGGCGATCGGGGCTGGGTGGAGCAGATGAATCCGTGGGGTAGGGGGAATGGAGAAGATGTGATCATAAATGTAACAGCGGCGCTGGGTGATGGGTTTGGGGATGGGGGTCATATAGCTCAGGATATATGGCGATGGAAAATGACTATCTGACTTGTGAAAGAAAGATGGATGCGATATACGAAGGAATTCGGAAGTTGAGAAGAATAAACGGAAAAATAAAGTGTGGGGGGGCGGGGCGGAAAATGAAAGAAGGGATAAAAAAAGAAGAGATAAAAAAGAGAAAAGGAACAGAAGAGGTAAAAAAAGAGAAGCAATTACCCCACCACCACCACCACCACTACAAAAAAAAAAAAAAAAAAAATAGAAGGAAGAAAGCTAAGAGGTTCCGGAAAGGAAGAATAAAGCAAGAAAGAGAAAAAAGGAAAGAAAAAGAAGGAAAGAAAAAAAAAAAAGAAAGAATACCTTCAGTAGAAGACGAAACAGAATGATTTTTTAAAAATCATTTCACCCCAAGGAAGGCGACAAAGCCACTAACACACGAAGGGGTTACTGAAAGTAAACGCAACTGAGAAAACGTTATTTAGGAAACAGGACAATAAGAGAACAGGTTTAAGAAAAACATAAGATAACGATTAATGTTACATTTAAATATTTGAAGATCGTAATTGACAGGAAAGCAACAAGCCGGAAAAGTCCCACGGGCGAGAAGTGCGAGAGAAGAATCTATTAGCATAGAACTTAGGCTTAAATAATTTCAACAGTAAAATGATGGGACCTAACTACCAATATAGTACTGCGCTTAAATCCTTGTATTAACGATACCAAAGAAGGAAGCCCATCTGAACAATTACCATGAAAGTATTTATAGCAGCGGCACAGGGAAACAACATTACAATGGTGGGAAAATGGTTGAAAGCCGAGATGCCCGATTCAGGAGGGATAACATTGTAGATTCTACTTTGGAAGTATCTCTAAATACACATCAGAAGCCGCAGACCATATATGGCATCATATAAAGGTGCAAGATAATTACTGGACAGAAAAATTGTCCAGCAAAACACAGTTGTTATATAGGAGTAAAGTGACACTGCTGACACTGGAGTTTGAACACAGATCACCAGCGAGCAAACATAGGCAATTACATTTGAAATAAGTGGATCACGTGATGGCAAAGGAAATGTATATATGGGAATTAGCGTGGCGCCTAAGTGATCACTATCTCTACACTATCCTCTATTTCTATACGAATCACTATTTCTATACTATTCACTATACGGATCATTCTCTATACTATTCAGATACACTATTCAGATGGTTACTATTCCAGCGAGTATTATCGAGCAAGTACTATTAATGCGAGTGCTATTCGAAGGCATCTGACACTAGCATTGTTCAACGGCGTTACTATAGTTGTATCTGCGATTACAAAGCCTCTACTACAACGAGCATTACGAAAGTGGCAACGAGTGTTCGTTTTTTTATTTGTTTAACGTATATTCATTATTTCTTGCAGTTTTCAACTAGTATTCTCATTATTTTGTTTTAAATTCAACGTTTCAACTGATCCATTCTTCATCCTTCTTCAGATGTTCCGGCTCATTCATCTCATCTCATCAACAAGACCACAATAGTAGAATTATTTTTGTTCTTTTAGATGAAATCTGGTCAAACATCTTTATTATCAACAGTGAGTAGACAGTATAATGTTGAAAATAAAACATAAGCTCTCAGTGGGATTCGAACTCTCATTCCTTTTATAACTCTATTCCATAATAATTATCAAAGCCATATTTTAAAGCTCGTTAGCAGTAATACTAATTTTATGAATCACTGCCAACCATTATTCTTAATTTTAACTAAAAGTATGCAAGATCCATCCATTTACAAATTATATAACATCCTATCACACATTTCTCTTCAAGCATTCGTTACATTATACGCAATTTTTAATACACACTTAAGGTAACATTTAAAAAATAAAGCATACACACACAGACGCCATGAGATATACACGTGATGGCCAAACAACCAATAAGAACAAAGCAAATGTAGAATTTAAATTTGATGCGTACATAAAATAATGTGGCCAATAAAATGCACACGTGATTTCAACACAACTAAAGAAAACGAAACAACATCGAATTTTACTTAATTTTTTATCAGATGAAACCCTGTCAACCATTATTCCTCAATAGTGTACCAAATTTCCTGGCTGCAGAACTTGCAATTATTTCAATAAAATCGTTTCACTTCAAGTCAGTGGAAAACGTTAGAAGGCGAAAACCCGAAATGCGTTACTATCCCAGAGGTTAGCATCAGCCGAGTTGAAAGAAGGCGAAAAAAAAATGTTCTCTTAGACAAATAAAGGAGAGCAGTTTCATTTTGGAGGCGTTAAAAATGAAGAAGCCATGAAAAGGAGAAGGAAAACAAATAAAGAAAAAAGGGGTTGAAAATTAAGGAGAACAGATTTAAAAAAGAAAGGAGGGGGACAAAAAGAAGAAGAAAAGACAATAAAGAGTATGTAAAAAAAGTTGAAGAGACAAAAAATGAAAAATGACGAGTATGTAAAATACAAAGAAAAAATAACACAGACACACACACAAATATATATATATATATATATATATATATATATATATATATATATATATATATATATATAAACAAGTCGGAAACTTCTGTAATCCTTGGTAATATTTTATTTCGCAAAATCGAGAATTCGATTTCGCTTCGTCAGGCCTGGCGCTTTCAAAAGCGGATTTTTGCGAAATTAAATGTTACCATGGATTTCTGAAATCTTCGATTTGTTAATTAATTATCACTTGCTCTGTTATTACATTGAGCATTCCAGATTTATATCCTCCCTGGAATTATCCATACGGATTAGCCGTTAACTTTATCATATCATATATATATATATATATATATATATATATATATATATATAAATGTGGACATTGAAGTCAACACACACAGAGATGACAGTTTGCTTGATGCTAAATACAACGATCAAGTTCTGACAATTGCATTTAACATGAAACAGACGGTCGCCTCTGGTGTTGACTCCAATGTCAACTTTTATATTTACATATGCTTTATCACTAATATTGACCACTTTAACCCATAAATATAGCATACCATAAAACTATATATATATATATATATATATATATATATATATATATATCAGGTAAGATGAGAAAGAATAGAGTACAATTCCGTCGTCCGTAGCATTTAATTTAAAATTTAATTTGCAATCGTCTGACGAGATGCATTGATACGCATCGAAACACGACTGCAATTGTGTAGCGATTTTGACATGCTTTTCGATGTAATATCCGAAAATAGATAAATAAATAAATAAATGTATGTGTGTGTGCGTGTGAATAAAAAGAAAACGAGGAAAAACTGTTCTTTGCCGATGCGTTTCGTCCTCTGAGGGATTTTATCAAGGCAAATGTAAAGATTTATTTTGTTGCACGTGTTTATATGCAAGTGCAAGGATACCATTTTATTTAACAAGGCCTTTGTTTTTTGAGAACGTTCAGGAATGTTCATCGTGTGCTTGAAAGGTCAGTCAAAACATTTGGCGGACTCAACATGCTATAATTCAAAATCTAGTGAGACAAAAGTGAGCAAGTAATATGCAGGAAAATGTTTTTTTTTTTTTAAAATGAATATTTTCAAAATTCTGATCAGGTTGTTTATATATATAGGGACTATCAGAGATTTACTATAAAATGAGTATACGTGATGAAAATGAGTATACATGATGAAAATGAGTATGCATGACGGAAATGAGTATACATGATGAAAATGAGTATACTTGACGAAAATGAGTATTCATGACGGAAATGAGTGTGCATGATGAAAATGAGTATACTTGACGAAAATGAGTATACATGATGAAAATGAGTATACTTGACGAAAAGGAGTATACATGATGAAAATGAGTATACTTGACGAAAAGGAGTATACATGATGAAAATGAGTATACTTGACGAAAAGGAGTATACATGATGAAAATGAGTATTCATGACAGAAATGAGTATACATGATAAAAATGAGTATACTTGACGAAAAGGAGTATACATGGGTGAAAATGAGTATTCATGACAGAAATGAGTATACAGGATAAAAATGAGTATACTTGACGAAAAGGAGTATACATGATGAAAATGAGTATACTTGACGAAAAGGAGTATACATGATGAAAATGAGTATTCATGACAGAAATGAGTATACATGATAAAAATGAGTATACTTGACGAAAAGGAGTATACATGATGAAAATGAGTATACTTGACGAAAAGGAGTATACATGATGAAAAATGAGTATTCATGACAGAAATGAGTATACATGATAAAAAAAATGAGTATACTTGACGAAAAAAGGAGTATATATGATGAAAATGAGTATACTTGAAAAAAAGGATATACATGATGAAAATGAGTATTCATGACAGAAATGAGTATACATGATAAAAATGAGTATACTTGACGAAAAAAACATGGGTGAAAATGAGTATACTTGACGAAAAGGAGTATACATGATGAAAATGAGTATTCATGACAGAAATGAGTATACATGATAAAAATGAGTATACTTGACGAAAAGGAGTATACATGGGTGAAAATGAGTATTCATGACAGAAATGAGTATACATGATAAAATGAGTATACTTGACGAAAAGAGTATACATGATGAAAATGAGTATACTTGACGAAAAGGAGTATACATGATGAAAAAATGAGTATTCATGACAGAAATGAGTATACATGATAAAAATGAGTATACTTGACGAAAAGGAGTATACATGATGAAAATGAGTATACTTGACGAAAAGGAGTATACATGATGAAAAATGAGTATACTTGACGAAAAGGAGTATACATGATGAAAAATGAGTATTCATGACAGAAATGAGTATACATGATAAAAATGAGTATACTTGACGAAAAGGAGTATATGATGAAAAATGAGTATACTTGACGAAAAGGAGTATACATGATGAAAATGAGTATTCATGACAGAAATGAGTATACATGATAAAAATGAGTATACTTGACGAAAAGGAGTATACATGATGAAAATGAGTATTCATTACAGAAATGAGTATACATGATAAAAATGAGTATACTTGACGAAAAGGAGTATACATGATGAAAATGAGTATACTTGACGAAAAGGAGTATACATGATGAAAATGAGTATTCATGACAGAAATGAGTATACATGATAAAAATGAGTATACTTGACGAAAAGGAGTATACATGATGAAAATGAGTATACTTGACGAAAAGGAGTATTCATGATGAAAATGAGTATTCATGACAGAAATGAGTATACATGATAAAAATGAGTATACTTGACGAAAAGGAGTATACATGATGAAAATGAGTATACTTGACGAAAATGAGTATACATGATGAAAATGAGTATTCATGACGGTAATGAGTATACATGATGAAAATGAGTATACTTGACGAAAATGAGTATAAGGGATGGAAATTAGTATTCATGGCGGAAATGAGTATGCATGATGAAAATGAGTATGCATGATGAAAATGAGTATACTTGACGAAAATGAGTATAAGGGATGGAAATTAGTATTCATGGCGGAAATGAGTATGCATGATGAAAATGAGTATACTTGACGAAAATGAGTATTCATGACGGAAATGAGTATACATGATGAAAATGAGTATACATGACGAAAAAATTACCCAGACTTAATAAAAACAACATTTTAGTGTTAAAATCTTTATGTTATTTTTACGATGAAAAACCAAAGGTTTTTTTTTTAATAATTAAATTATATTTTTGAACTGTTTTAGAATGTTTGAAATTTGGATTAAAATGTAGAAGAATTTTGCCTTCTTTTTGCGTTTAAATTTTAAAATTCTTGCTAAACGAAATTATTTTTAGATTATAATGTACGTTCCTGGACTTATTCACAAATGAATGAAATTATTTTAGAAATGTTTCTTTGTTAGAAAATCTTGGTAAAAAAAAAACTTTTCTTAAATTTGTCACCCACCAACTTATTTAGTTTTATGAAATTTCGAGAAATTCATTTTTGTACGGCTTAATGTTTATATTAGTTATATGCAGAAATCCTTGGAGAATTTAAAGCATCAATTTTTTTTTCAAAACAGAAACCCTATTACTGAAAATCTACTGCCAACAGTTTTAAATATCACAGTAATTTACTTTGGATAATTGCTTATGCTTATTTCACCCAAATGGCTTGTATTTGGTGTAAAAGATGATGGGAATAAGAGGAAAATAATAACTTTGGAGTTATCACAAAAAGTGGAAATTTTAAACAGACTAGACGCTGGTGAAAGTTCAATGTAAATAATGGCTGAGTTCAAAATAAGAATGCCAACATTGTATGATATAAAATCTTCCAAAGAAATTACACTCCAACGTTCACATTGTCACAATGAACATGGAAATAAAAAAAAAACACGATTGTGATGAAACCTGCACTGAAATTGAAAAAGCTATTAAAAAGGTTGTCAGTTTTATGGAAAGAAAGCCGGTATTCAGCTATGACTATTCCAATGACGTACGCAGAGTTAAAAAGTGTCTTCCGTTTAAAAAATTTCAAGAACAAAGCAAAACGAAATGCGGAAAAAGTTAAGAATGACATTAAAAGAGAAAGAATCATCATGCAACAGCGATTAAAAACTCCTCGTTATATTATTTGTTTTGCATACGTGGCATACTTAATTTAATGAATTTTCATTAATATTACATAATTTATTTCTTTTTCCTTAAAAAAAAATTCCGTTATATTTCACTCACCATTAGCTTATTTTGTTTACTATAAAACATTGAAAATAAATGTTAAACCAGTTTAATCAATTTAAATTGTTTAATCAGTTCTATTATTTTAATCTAAATATAACTCCTCATATCCAGACTTTGTAATCAGTTCCTCTTATCCGGAAGGCCTTCTTAGTCCGGCTGTCATGGATTCTACTGTAGTTATATTGCAATTCAATAAAACATTAGATGACGGAGATTATTTTACAAATTTTAAAAATTACTGGGCAGTTAAAAAATTATATAAAAATAGAGCTTAAGTTATATTCGTCAAGTAATTTTGCAGATATGTCCCCCGTAAAAAAATTAATTTCCAGTTGTCAATCTGTCAATATATCTGACAACACCTATTAAAAACACCGTGTTAAAAAAATGCATTTCTGCGATATTTTAAACTAAAAGTAAATAATATTTGTTTCCTATTAGATCAATTCAACTTTAAATTAGCCAATATTCCTTCAATAAAAATAGTGAAATAAAATTTAAAAAAAAAAACGTTATTCACTAAAGCTGCTCTCAATCACGAAAACAGCTTCGACTAGAGGAAATATGCTGGTTAGGTGATTCTCGTTAATATTGACCAGCACAAACGTGATGACTTCCTACATTGAATCCCTAGTATTTTGAGGCTGCTGGTCGGAAGTTGAGCAATTAGCCGGAGACAACACGAACGAGTAAATTGTTATTATTGAATATATGCTAAAAACCTGCAGGTAGATAGAAAGAGAAAGTCCCTTGTGAATTATGCAACCTTCAAGTTTTAGGCACCTTGTCCATTGCCTCACGTTCACGTTCAAGTTTATAGTACCTGGTATTCCTAGGCGTTTACCCATCTAAGTATTGACCAGGTTCGAAGTTGCTTAACTTCGGTGATCGTGTGAGAAGCGGCATTTTAATGTGATCCGCCTGAACATAAGATATGAAAAAAGAAAGAAGAAGCAGGAAAAATTTAATGGAAAATTTAATGGAAATTAGATACAAGAAATTTAATATAAGATATTTAATGGAAATTTGATATAATTTAATATAAGATATTTAATGGAAATTTAATATAATTTAATATAAGATATTTAATGAAAATTAGATATAAGGAATTAGATATAAGAAGTTTAATGGAAATTTTAATGGAAATTAGATATAAGAAAGAAAAACATGTGAAAGAAAGCACAGTGTAAAAAGAAAGATTGTATATCCTTAAGAAATAGACAAGTAAACAAACAAAAGAAAGAAAGAAAGAAAAGAAGAAAGAAAGAAAAAGAAGGACAAGCAGAAGAAATTAAACGGAAAACGATACAAGAAAAATGAAAAGAGAAGGACAAAGTGTAGAAAGAAAGATTGTATATCTTCAAGAAATAAAAAGTAAGCAAAAAAGAAAGAAAAAATAGAAAGGAACAAAGAAAGAAAAAAGAAAGAAAGAAGAAAGAAAAAATGAAACGGAAATTAGATAAATGAAAGAAAAAACACGTGAAGGAAAACACAAAATGTAAAAAAAGAAACATTGTATATCTTCAAGAACTAAACAAGTAAAGAAACAAAAGATAAAAAGAAAGGAATAAATAAATAAAGAAAGTATGAATGAATCAATGATTGAAAGATAGAACAAGTGAAAAAATGAAACGGAAATTAGATATATGAAAGAAAAAAATCATGTGAAATAAAGAAAAAAGTTCAAAAAGAAAGATTGTATATCCTCAAGTAATAAACAAATAAATAAACAAAAGAAAGAAAGAAACAAAGAAAGAATCGAAAAAAGAAAGAAAGAACAAAGAACGAAGTAGTAGAAAAATGAAACGGAAATTAAATATAAGAAAGAAAAACATGTGAAATAAAGAACAAAATGCAAAAAAGAAAAATTGTATATCCTCAAGAAATAAACAAGTAAACAAACAAAAGGAAGAAAGAAAGAATAGAAAAAGAAGAAGCAGAAGAAATGAAACGGAAAAAGATAAAAGAAAAGAAAAATGAGAAGAGAAGAAGAAGAAAGTGCAAAAAGAAGGACTGAATATCTTAAAGAAATAAAAAAGTAAACAAACAAACAAAAGAAAGAAAGAAAGAACGAACGAAAGAAACAAAAAAGAAGAAGCAGAAAAATGAAACGGAAATTAGATATATTAAAGAAAAAAACATGTGAAAGAAAGCACAAAGTGTAAAAAGAAAGATTGTATATCCTCATATACACAAGAAATACACAAGTAAACAGACAAAAGAAAAAGATAGGAATAAAGAAAGAAAGAATGAATGAATGTATGAACGAAAGAAAGAAAAAATGAAATGGAAATTAGATATAAGAAAGAAAAAACGTGAAGTAAAAACAAAGTGCAAAAAGAAAGATTGTATATACTCAAGTAATAAACAAACAAACAAACAAACAAACAAAGAATAGAAAAAAGAAAGAAAGAAAGAAGAAAGAAAGAAGTAGTAGAAAGATGAAACGGAAATTAGATATATAAAAGAAAAAAAAACATGTGAAAGAAAGCACAAAATATAAAAACGAAGATTGTAAAAGTATCCTTAAGAAATAAACAAGTAAACAACAAACGCGCAAAGGAAAATAAACAAACAAAAAAAATAAAGAAAGAAAGGATGAAAGAAAGAAAGGAAGAAAGGAAGAAAGAAAGAAAAGAAGGAAGAAAGAAAGAAAGAAAAGAAGAAAGAAAGAAAGAAAGAAAGAAAGAAAAGAAAGAAAAAGAAAGAAAGAACAAGCAGAAAAAAGGAAATGGAAAATGACACAAGAAATATGAGAATGGAAGAAGAACAAAGTATAAAAAGAAAGACTGAATATCTACAAGAAATAAAAAATAAACCAAAAAAAGAAAGAAAAAGAAAGAAAGAAAAACAGAAAGAAACAAAGAAAGAAAAAAGAAAGAAAGAACAAGCAAAAAAAAATGAAACGGAAATTAGATATACGAAAGAAAAAAACATGTGAAAGAAAGCACAAACTGTAAAAAGAAAGATTGTATATCCTTAAGAAATAGACAAGTACACAAACAAAAGAAAGAAAGAAAAAAGAAAGAAAGAAAAAGGAATAAAGAAAGAACGAATGAACACGGGGAATGCAAGAAGAAAAAGAACAAAAAAAAGATCTGCCAAAGCAAAATCATTAAAAGGAGAGTAATGGGAAAAGAAAGGAAGGCAGAAAAATACAATAGAAATTGCGTTCGTGTTTTGTTTTGCTAAATCGATTTGTTTTCAGAAAGCCAAGCTAGAGGCGAACGTTAAAACGGAAAAGTGCATTTCATTCTGTCGAGAAGAAACAACAATATACTTCTCAAATGAAGTAAAGACTTGTTGCAAAAATGTGCGCCTCGCCCTGGTCCCCAGCCTTCTATCTACTTCACTGTCTTCTACCTTTAACCTCTCTCCTCTTTCCAACCACACAGGTCCCAGAGAAGATCAAAGACAAGACTCGATTCACCGCCCACACCGTACTTTCTCACCCAGCAACCATTGTTTTACTTTTTCTTTTCACCCTGTTGTCGTCTGTCACGTAGTGTCTGAAGAAATGTAAGAAGATCTTTGCATTGATTGCCTCCATTAATTCTAACGCCATTTTGTTTCGCCGATCTTTTCCGTTCAAGTGTGGGCTTTTTCCTTCAAATAAAACAGAACACTCGACTCAAAACGGTATATGAATAAATAAAGTTAAAGAAATAATTATTTTATCAATTTGCTGTTTAGAGCAGTGTCAGTTCGTATTATGCGCTGATTTTCTAAACGTAGCTTAGATGTGCGCACACAAAGCTGAAATTACGGGGTGCCCGCTGAGGATCGAACTCACTTTGCAAGGCTACATGATCTACCTTGTTAACTATTACATCACCTCGAAGTGCCCGCCTCAGAGAGTGTGATTAGGGTAATATCTACTATCGTAATGTTTATCTCTACAAAAAATGGAATGGTTGAGTAGAGTTCAAATCTCCGCTAAGTCTGTTGTGCTCATTACTCAGGCATGAACCTATATCATCCCTGTTCCCAGCTATGAATTAAATATGTCGGGTAGATTGGTCAATTCAGCCTTCAGTGGCTGCCAATCTAGAAAGTAAATTTTGAATTCAGAACACTTGAAAAGGCAGGATGCGCGGTGTGGTGCAATGGAGTGAGACATTGCTTGGAAAGAGATTACAGTTACTTATTAGCAAATAACATTGGGAATCCATCTTTTCCCTACTTCGCCGGCTATGGGCCGAATAGCTGGATAGACTGGGTTCCATAGCCTTAATTGGTCACCAATCTATCGCAGAAAGAAATCGCAACCTATCGTGTGAAAATGTTCCCACTGTCATTAATCGAAAGAAACATGATCGCTCAAGCATGTATCACGTATAGCACATGCCTGATCCTATAGACTTGGTTGGCAAACAGTCTTACTGAATTTAAAAAAGCAACCAGGGCAAAAAACATGACAAGTAAAAATATCCGGCTAAAAAGGGAATTCTTGGACTTAACTTTCTTTCTTTTTGAAGATGGTTATAGAGAAAAGAGGATGCAATGCATTTTTAGACTTTCATAGTGATTTAACTCCAGTTTGGGAGTTAAATATTTACCCATAGTTGTGGCCCTAACATGTGCTACCACCCCGGGTCAAAGTGGATCTAGACACACCAGGAATTAAGAGATGGTTTAACTCTCCTCAAAACCTCCTGATCAGAGTCCTTGTCGTCGGATGTAGTTTATCGCCTTACCCAGGACGCCCGGGCCCGGATATATATATATATATATATATATATATATATATATATATATATAAAGATATTTTTTTATGTTTATACGTTCTTTTTATAGATACAATTTTTTTAATAAATGTTCTGTTTATAATAAACAGTATTAATAACATTTACAGGCCTGAATGTCCGAGAAATTTCTATAGAAATTATGAACCTCCGACAGGAATCGAACCTGTATCTTATACGGATCCATTATATAGCCTGAAACGTTTTTTGCAATTGAAGAGCCAGAGGATGTTCAGTTTAGTAAGGTCAAATTATTGTTTTAAACCATGGATTCTCCATGATTTTCTCTCATACATTCATATATTTCTATCTATAAAAAGAACGTATAAACATAAAAAATTGTCTTAAAAACAATTGTCGGACTTTGTTCATTTCATAATTTGTGACGTCATTTGTTTACATCTGGATACGCCACGAGCAGATATGAATGTATGAGAGAAAATCATGGAGAATTGTAGTTTAAAAACAGTAAAATCGACCTTGCTAACCGAAACGCTCATCTGTGGCTAAATTGGTAAAAGCACGTCAGGCTATATAACTCATCTGGGAATAATTTTCCCATAGGATTGTGAAACGAGCGACGACTTCTTTTTCCCCAACCGCTTCCCTCGTTGGTACAGTTGATATGTCGTTTGGAAATCTGATCAAGGTGTTATCACTTGAAAATATATTGGATGTGCTTTTTCCTTCTATTCGCCTTGTGAGTATCAGATTCTCCAGGCCCTCCTTTCTCATTATGTGTCTCAGAAATTTCATCTGTCTCTTCCTTATATTAAGCATCCTCTTCAAGACCTCATCGTTTCAGTCCATGGTATCCTTAGCATCCTTCTGTAGAACCACATCTCCGCTGCCTCGAGTCTCTTCTTCATCTTTGAGGAAATCGACCAACATTCGCTGCCGTAAAGGAGGATAGATGTCACGCAGCAGCTCAGTACTCTTTTCTTTGTCACCAATCGTAACAGTCTAGGTTCGATTCTTGGTAGTGGATGCGCACTGCTGATGAGTCCCAAATATAGGGCGAAACGGCCGTCCAGTGCTTTCTACATTCTGTTGAGATTTCTTTCAGACTCGATGAATTACTTAAGTATAATTATCAAATCTTCCTAATAATTTCTATCATTTGTAAAGCATTGCTTGAACCGGCTTCTAATGCTCAAGTTTGAGCGGTTTGGTGATTGTAGTCGTGGCTCCTGGGGGAACAGACCGATGGTAAGAGAGAATCTTAGTTGAGTTCCACCACGGAATATGTGAGCGAGCGGCGCTATATTAAGTCTGGTAT
>CAHIKZ030000105.1:1660000-1677500 GCA_903632075.3 Acanthosepion pharaonis | reverse complement strand
TCATGATTACGATTCTAATGTAATAAATTATAACCATGGAATATTAGTGTTTGAGCCTTTTTATATTATATTCTTACTCTGTCCTTGAGTTTTACCTGGATATTATCCTCTTTGGAATTCATGTATATATATATATATATATATATATATATATATATATATATATATATATATATATATATTATATATTGTCCACTAGTATTTTCAATCTATCTATCTATCTATCTATCTATCTATCTATAGATAAATAGAAAATACTAGTGGACAATATTATATATATATATATATATATATATATATTGTCCACTAGTATTTTCTATCTATAAATAGAATAGATACTAGTGGACAATATATATATATATATTAAGAATTGGACAAAGTCCGACAATTTATTAAAGACATATTTATGTTTAACATTCTTTTTATAGAAAAGGCACGTCAGCGTAAATGACGGTTCCGTATAGGATGCAGGTTGGAATCGTGTCGGACGAATATTTTCTATGAAAATTTCTCGGACATTCAGGCCGGTAAATGTTATTTAATACTGTTTATTATAAACAGAGTATTTACTTAGATACTTGTATCTATAAAAGAATGTTAAACATAAAAATGTCTTTAATATATATATTGTCCACTAGTATTTTATTTATATATATATATATATATATATATATATATATATATATATATAGTCCACTAGTATTATCTCTCTCTCTCTCTCTCTCTCTCTCTCTCTCTCTCTATATATATATATATATATATATATATATATGCTCATGCATTGCAGATTCTATGTATTTTGGCTGATCAAATCTTTGATGGTCTTAAAGCTAAATGTTATAATCTTAGTGTTTGGAAAAATTAAATAATTTTCGATTTCAGTGCATCACATCTGTCAATTTTAGTGGAAATCTTTTAAAAAACTGTTTTAAGAGAAATGTAAACTGATAATGGTATAATCATTTCACCACAAGCAAGGCAATAAAGCCACTAAGATGCAAGGTGTTACTGAATACTAGAGTATATGAGGAAAATATCCTATTAAGGAGAGAGGACAAATATTGAACAAATATTAAGAAAACCAAAGACGACGATTGACATTGCATTTTCAATTTTGGAAAACAAAAAGCCGGAAGAGAGTTTCTCGAGCCCAAAATGCGAGAGAAGAAACTGTCAGCATAGAACTTACGGTTACATCTAACCATTTCAACTCTAAAATGATGAGACCTAACTGCCAATCTAGTACTGCACTTAAATTCATAACTTCTAGGTACCATAGAGGAAAGTTCATCAGAACAATTACCATGAAACTATTTATAGATTGGCCCAAGCGAAGCCACGCTGTGGTGGTGCGAAAGTGATTGAAGCCATGATGGCAGATCAGGAACAATATCTTTGCATGTCCATTTTTTGAATTTCATCAATAATTTCTAGATATATAGCAGGTGTACCAGACCAGATGACATTATTCAAGGCAAGGACGAATTATGGAATTATAAATATGTAAGATTCTGCCGAGAACATTTGTCTGGCACGGCACAGTGAACAAATTTTCTTAGCTTAAAACCTCACAGTTGATTCAATATAATCTTTCAACTTCATGGCTTCTTGTTCAATGAATGCCAAAGGTTTCCTTGTAAAGAAACGGCTAATATTACCATTATAGGATTTAAAAATATTGGTGATGTGAAGAGAAATGAAAGTGTATGTTTATCTGTACTGAACTGCGTGTATGTATATTGTGAAGATTCAAAATATTGCCCTACTAAAAAAGAAATCTTTTTTTTATATACACGTAAGTGCTACAGGATGCAATATTACTACACACCGGTTTATATGTTTTTGTAATCAAAGACTAAAGAGTTAAATAAATATTTGTGTTTCTCAAAGATTCAATGGATTCTGCAGATTCTTCATTGCGATAATTATGCCACACAATTGTAGCATTGCCGTTGCTTTTGGCTTTGTACTTAAATGATAGCCAACTATAGAAAATTACGTAACACTATACACCACACATGACGCCAGCTCATACGGGCCCATGAAAAATACAATTGTGTCTACGCTTCGCGTTTAGATCCAGACACTTTCCCTCATATCTTTGACGTGTTTCCATGTCTATATGTTCGTACGTGTGTTAAAAACTTAGATTGATAGATAGATAGATAGATAGAGAGAGAGAGTGAGAGAGAGAGAGAGAGAGAGAGAGAGAGAAAGAGAAAGAGAAACAGAGAGACAGACAGAATTCTACGATAAGATCAGTCTGAAAATTACAATGTTTTCGGAATCATAATTTGTCGGGTTGAGCGCCTCGATGTTGGGCAATCCTCACTGGGAAACTCCCACATTCGGTCTTGTTCAACATCTAAACTAAGCTTAGAAAAAGCATTTTGGGAAGCTCCACGTAGTGTAATGGTTAGCAAGCGTGTCTCGCTAGATCAAGTGCGACTAGGTAGTGAGGTCAATCCTCAATGGGAGCTCCACACTTTCAGCCTTGTGCCACATCTAAACTACGCTTAGAAAATCATTGTGGGCACCTCGACATAGTGTAATGGTCAGCAAGTTTGTTTCGCTAGAATAATTACGACTGAGTAGTGAGTTTAACTGAGTGCTCCATACTTTCGGCTTCGTGCCACATCTACGCTACGCTTGGAAAATCATCACAAAATGTGGCACAAGATCGAATGTGTGGGCTGAAATGTTCACAGGCTGAAAATGAAGGAGTGATGCTAGAGCTGTGAAAACTTGCATACATTAATTTCAACTCTTCTTATAATTAAATGCCTTGAATCTTTCCAGGAACGAGGGTGGGCTGAAAAGTCCATAGGCTGACTATGAAGGAATGATGCTACAGTCACATGCGGCTCGCGAGTCACATGCGGCTCGCGAGTCACATGCGGCTCGCGAGTCACATGCGGCTCGCGAGTCACAAGCGGAACGCGAGTCACATGCGGCTCGCGAGTCACATGCAGTACGCGAGTCACATGTACGCGAATCACAAGCGGAACGCGAGTCACATGCGGCTCGCGAGTCACAAGCAGCACGCGAGTCACAAGCGGAACGCGAGTCACATGCGTCTCGCGAGTCACATGCGGCTGCGAGTCACATGCGGCTCGCGAGTCACGCAGCACGCGAGTAACAAGCGGAACGCGAGTCACATGCGGCTCGCGAGTCACATCGGTACGCGAGTCAAATGCGGCTCGCGAGTCACATGCGGCTCGCATGTCACATGCGGCTCGCGAGTCACAAGCGGCACGCGAGTCACAAGCGGCACGCGAGTCATATGCGGCTCTTTGGAAATATGTTGGCTGAGCTTCTTTTTTCATCATAGTTTATGTAAAAGCTAAATAATGAAAAATGCAAGCTTTATCTTTGCTGTTTATAACTTGAGACCCATTGGATAAAAACGTAAGCTGAATCATCATGCGGATGTAACAAAAACATAAGTGTCAATTTTGTTCATGTCATGCGGGTCTGAAACATCTGAATTTTATCGCATGTGGCTTTTACATTAAGCACGTTTGGGAACCCCTGTACTACGCCAAATTGCTGAGACAGTTACGAAAGGCTATCAAGAAAAATCAGCCAGGAAAACGGACGAAAGGGGTTTCATCTCGTCAGGCCAATGCTTCAGTACACAAGTCCTTGCTTTCAATGCTTGCTGTGCATGAATGTGGCTTTGAACTGGTTGGTCACACGCCCTGTTCTTCTGATTTGGCGCCATCTGACTACCATCTGTTCCCCAGTATAAAAAAAAGTTGACTAGAAACCATTATCACAGACATGACCTTTCGGCTATTGTAAGCTCCGGCATTCTTCAGGTGGTTGGAATGTCGAACTGAAAACTTTATTTCGGTTACTGGAGTACACTGTTCTAGTTCCACGTGCCATGTCTAATGGATGTCAGTTATCAGTTATCTCCCGTTAATTTAATATGGCGACAAAGATGAATAATGTAATAGTAAATAATGTACATAATACCTCATCTCAGAAATATAGACAGATACTGAAAGGCCGAAAATGTTGTACATAAATAAATATGGCGATACTAAATGACGTTGACATGGCGACAAAGATAGTCCGAATAATGTAAATAGTGTACATAATACCTCATCTCAGAAATATAGACAGATACTGAAAGACCGAAACGTTGTGATAAAATATGGCGACAAAGATGAGGACAATAGTCCGAATAATGTAAATAATGTACATAATAACTCATCTCAGAAATATAGACAGATACTGAAAGGCCGAAACGTTGTAATAAATATGGCGACAAAGATGAGGACAATAGTCCGAATAATGTAAATAATGTACATAATAACTCATCTCAGAAATATAGACAGATACTGAAAGGCCGAAACGTTGTAATAAATATGGCGACAAAGATGAGGACAATAGTCCGAATAATGTAAATAATGTACATAATAAATATCATCTCAGAAATATAGACAGATACTGAAAGGCCGAAACGTTGTAATAAATATGGCGACAAAGATGAGGACAATAGTCCGAATAATGTAAAAAATGTACATAATACCTCATCTCAGAAATATAGACAGATACTGAAAGGCCGAAACGTTGTAATAAATATGGCGACAAAGATGAGGACAATAGTCCGAATAATGTAAATAATGTACATAATACCTCATCTCAGAAATATAGACAGATACTGAAAGGCCGAAACGTTGTAATAAATATGGCGACAAAGATGAGGACAATAGTCCGAATAATGTAAATAGTGTCCATAATAACTCATCTCAGAAATATAGACAGATACTGAAAGGCCGAAACGTTGTAATAAATATGGCGACAAAGATGAGGACAATAGTCCGAATAATGTAAATAGTGTACATAATACCTCATCTCAGAAATATAGACAGATACTGAAAGGCCGAAACGTTGTAATAAATATGGCGACAAAGATGAGGACAATAGTCCGAATAATGTAAAAAATGTACATAATAACTCATCTCAGAAATATAGACAGATACTGAAAGGCCGAAACGTTGTGATAAATATGGCGACAAAGATGAGGACAATAGTCCGAATAATGTAAATAATGTACATAATAACCTCATCTCAGAAATATAGACAGATACTGAAAGGCCGAAACGTTGTAACAAATATGGCGACAAAAGATGAAAGGACAATAGTCCGAATAATGTAAAAAAGTGCATAATAACTCATCTCAGAAATATAGAATATAAGAAAGGCCGAAAACGTGTAATAAATATGGCGACAAAGATGAACAATAGTCCGAATAATGTAAATAATGTACATAATAACTCATCTCAGAAATATAGACAGATACTGAAAGGCCGAAACGTTGTAATAAATATGGCGACAAAGATGAGGACAATAGTCCGAATAATGTAAAATAATGTACATAATACCTCATCTCAGAAATATAGACAGATACTGAAAGGCCGAAACGTTGTGATAAATATGGCGACAAAGATGAGGACAATAGTCCGAATAATGTAAAAAATGTACATAATAACTCATCTCAGAAATATAGACAGATACTGAAAGGCCGAAACGTTGTAATAAATATGGCGACAAAGATGAGGACAATAGTCCGAATAATGTAAATAATGTACATAATACCTCATCTCAGAAATATAGACAGATACTGAAAGGCCGAAACGTTGTGATAAATATGGCGACAAAGATGAGGACAATAGTCCGAATAATGTAAATAATGTACATAATACCTCATCTCAGAAATATAGACAGATACTGAAAGGCCGAAACGTTGTGATAAATATGGCGACAAAGATGAGGACAATAGTCCGAATAATGTAAATAATGTACATAATACCTCATCTCAGAAATATAGACAGATACTGAAAGGCCGAAACGTTGTGATAAATATGGCGACAAAGATGAGGACAATAGTCCGAATAATGTAAATAATGTACATAATACCTCATCTCAGAAATATAGACAGATACTGAAAGGCCGAAACGTTGTGATAAATATGGCGACAAAGATGAGGACAATAGTCCGAATAATGTAAATAATGTACATAATACCTCATCTCAGAAATATAGACAGATACTGAAAGGCCGAAACGTTGTGATAAATATGGCGACAAAGATGAGGACAATAGTCCGAATAATGTAAATAATGTACATAATACCTCATCTCAGAAATATAGACAGATACTGAAAGGCCGAAACGTTGTGATAAATATGGCGACAAAGATGAGGACAATAGTCCGAATAATGTAAATAGTGTACATAATAACTCATCTCAGAAATATAGACAGATACTGAAAGGCCGAAACGTTGTAATAAATATGGCGACAAAGATGACGACAACAGTCCGAATAATGTAAATAGTGTACATAATACCTCATCTCAGAAAATATAGAAAGATACTGAAATAAAAATAACATGTAGAGCATTAACTGTAAAAATTATGAGATGAGCTGTATCCGCTACCTTGGTTTCAACCTTCCTCCGGTGAATCACCTGGGGATACTGTAAATTATGCACACACAATAGATAATATATATATATATATATATATATATATATATATATATATATATAGAGAGAGGGAGAATACATAGATAGATAGATAGATAGATAGATAGATAGATAGATAGATAGATAGACATAAGTGTGAACATAAACTGAATAAAGAGATATTACCACCTATATGTACGTGTGATAACGTACATATATTGATGATCAAATAAATATTTATTTAATTTAAGGTTTCATGTTTTCTCAACTTGTCAGGCACAAATGGTAAATAAACCACTTAATACAGTTGTTATTTTTAAATACTGTGTTTTATGGAAGGAACGCTAAGTTCTCTTCAGATTCAAAGTTCAAATGAACTTAACATGCTATTAGGGGTAAAAATTCTAAATATAGTGTCTTGTCGGCGAGATATCGCAGAAAAATGGTGGGTACTTTAAACTTATATGGTACTTTAAACTTATATGGTACTTTAAATTTATATGGTACATGATTTTTTTCCGTTGGAAAGAAACGATAACTGTGGGTATATGTGTATTTATTAATATATATTCATATATATTTATTAATATAATTATTTATTCGAAAATTATACGATAAATAAGTTATAAAATCACTACAAAAATAGCCATTTTGTTTCAAAATTTCTGGTGTCTTATCAAGAATGGTGTTGAATGTAGAACCTTTTATTTTATAACATATTTAGAAAATATTCGTCCTCAGACAGGAATCGAACTTGTATCCTATACGGAATTTCTCGGACATTCAGGCCGGTAGATGTTATTAATACTGTTTATTATAAAACAGAGCATTTACTTAAATATTTGTATCTATAAAAAGAATGTATAAACATAAAAATGTCTTAAAATAATTGTAATGACTTTAGTCCATTTCTCATAATGTGATACGTCATTTGTTTACATTTGACATACATTGAACAGATATGAATGTTACGTGAGAGATTCATATAGGAAGATTGTAGTTTAAAACGCAGTAAAATCGACCTTGATAATCGAACGATCATTCGTTGCTCGATCAGGTTAAATGACGGTTCCGTATAGGATACAGGTTCGATTCCTGTCGGAGAACGAATATTTTCTATGAAAATTTCATGGACATTCAGGCCACAAAGATAAAATGTTAATTAATACTGTTTATTATAAACAGAGAATTTAAAGGCCGAAATATTTTATCTATAAAAGATGAACGTATAAACATCAAAATGTCGTTATATATATTATCACTTAAACATTATTTTTACTAGATACCCAAATTTGAATAGACGACCCTTTATTATCGTCTACGGTCCTGAATATTCGAGAAATCTTATTGAAAAATACGCGCTCTCCAGGTGGGGATGTATGCTCATATCCTGACGAGCGGGTACGTATTTTTCTAATAATACCTAATTCTAATAATAATAATTCTACCTAAATCCTTACATTAATTACCGATACATCAACCTTTCTGGCTTATTTAATGGCGAAATTTAAATAATTTTATACGCATTTATTTATTTTTTTTGAGATAATAATGGTTTTAGTGATAGAACTCTTATTACTTAGCCCATGGCTGGAGGAGAAAAGGTAGATTCATAAAATTCCCAAAAGTAAGTGAATATAGCGCTTAAGTGAATATAATGAACACAACTAGAATTCGAACTCGACTCTCCGTTGTAACAATTCATAATCTCATTATTCCTACTGCCACCCGAAACATATTATGGCGACAAAGACAGCGCCTGGTGTTCCCCAATGTACATAACACCTCATCCAGGTATTGACAATACTCGACGAAACGGCTGAAATATCGACAAAGGATCCGACTGAGCTAGTGTTTCAACGTGGTTTTGGGCAAACGTTGTTCATTAAGAAAAATAGTCGGAATATGTCCTAGTCTTCCGCTTGCTTCAGATGCCCACTTTGCCTGGCATTGCAAAATTTCTTCGAAAGGTGCTCTCTGTTTCTGAGGTCGTACGACTTAATGGAGAACACCCATCATGCAGAATCGTGAAAACGAAAAACCGCGCGGAAAAAAAGAGATAAATAATAATAATAATAATAATAATAATAATAATAATAATAAAGCATTATGGACTATTTTTTTAAAGGAGAAATAGAAAATAATGAAAAAGAGAAATTCGCAGAAATAGAGAAACAGGCCGACACGTTGTTAAATATGGCGAAAGATGAGGACAATACCTAATCCTAAATACCTTATAATATATATATATAACGTATAAATATATATATATATATACAATATGTATGCATATATATATATATATGTATACTGTGTGTGTGTGTGTGTGTGTGTAAAGCCAATAGTCCGAGTATCATCAAAGAAATAAAATTTCCAAACTTGTGTGCCAACAAAGGGGGATTTTAAACAGTTTCTCTCTCAGATCAGTCAGACAGATGTTCTAGCTAATTTCATTTGGCGACATTTCTCTTTAGTCCGAAAGCGTGTTATTCGTCTCTACTGAAAGGCAAACGTTGTGATACTCAATTAATTGTCACTCTGGGTGGATACTGAAAGGCGGCTAAATATGGCGACAAAAGATGAGGACAATCAGAAGGTGTAAATAATGTACATAATAGGGATTCATTTGTGGTAAAGTCCATTTGGAAGAGAGAGAGAGAGAGAGAGAGAGAGAGAGAGAGAGAGAGAGAGAGATCTCAGAAATCAGATTTTTGGTAATTCGCGAAGGAAACACATAGAAAGAGATGGTGAAATTTCCCAAGTCAAAGAGAATCAACAGTTCCACAGAGATTTGCAAATAAATTTGTAATCTTACACAGATAAGTAATTTTACACAGATAAGCAATTTATGCAGCTGTGAAATTTTACACTAATAAGTAATTTTACACTGATGTATAATTCTGCAATGATGCATAATATTACACAGGGATTTGTAAATAAAGGTCTAATATTACACGTATGTGTAATTTTATCCAAATAAACAATTTTATACAGATGTGCAATTTTTTACACAGATAAATAATTTTACACTGATGTGTAATTTTACGCAGATATGTAATTTTGCACAGATGCGTAATATTACACGGATATGTAATGTTACACTGATGTGTAAAATTACATAGATAAGTAATTTGACACTGTGTAAAATTTTATTCAGATGAGTAATTTTACACTGATGTGTAATTTTAATCATATAAATATTTTAACAGTGATACGCAATTTTATTCAGATGAGAATTTTTCCACTGATATATACTATTACACAGCTAACTAATTTTACCCGGATGTATAATCTTAATCCAATAATGAATTTTAAATATAATGCGTAATCTTAATCAGATAACTTCTAATTTTACCCTAATGCGTAATCTTACCACAAATAACTAATTTTACCCTGATGTATAATCTTAATACAATAACTAATTTTACCCTGATGTATAATCTTAATCCAATAAATATAGTTTGTCGGCGAGAATGCGTAATCTTAAACAAATAACTAATTTTAACCTGATGGTATAATCGTAATTTTTTAACTAATTTTAAAACGATAATGCGGGTAATCTTACTTAATAACTAATTTATTCCTATGTATTTATTAATCCAATAACTTATTTTAAAATGATGTAAATAATCGTAAAATCAAATAAAAATAATTTTACCCTAATGCGTAATCTTAATCAAGAATGGTAATTTTACCCTTTATGTTATAATCTTTAGAATCCAATAACTAATTTTATCCTAAGTGTAATCTTAATCAGATAACTAATTTTAATACTGATTATTATAAAACAAAGCAATTTTTAAATATTTGATGTATAAAAAGAATCCAATAAAAAATTTTAAAATAATTGTATAATCTTAATCAAATAACTAATTTTACACTTGATGTATAAACAGATATAATGTAATAACTAATTTTACCCTGATGTAAAATCGTAATCAAATAACTAATTTTTGCCCTGATGTATAATCTTCCGTATAATAACTAATTTTCCCTGTCGGAGAACGAATAATCGTAAAATTTCAACATAACTAAATTTACCCTAATGCGTAATATAAACAAATTTAAAATATTTTTATCTATAAAAAAGAACGATAAATAAAATGTCGTTATAATCCAATAAACATTATTTTTATACCCAAAGTTTAATCTTTAATCAGATAACTCCGAATTTTGACCCTCTTTATTGAAAAATCGTAATTAAAGGTAACTAATTTTATCCTTAATGCGGGTAATTTTAATCAAATAACTAATTTAATAATTCCCTAATGTAAATCTTAATCCAATAACTCAATTTTTTCTGGCTTATTTAATAATCGTAAATAAATTTAACGCATTTATTTTTTTTTTGAGTAATAATGGTTTTATCAAATAACTCTTATTTTACCCTAATGCGTAATCTTAATCAAAAATAAAAAGTAATTTTAGCCTGATGTATAAATGAACTTAATCCAATAACTCGATCTTTTCCTGATTCCTATCTAATTCCTACCGCCACCCGCACATAATTTTACCGCCTGATGTATAATCGTAACAAATCCAGGTATTACCCTGATGTATAAAATTAATCCGATAACTAATTTTCAACGTGGTTTTGTAGTAATCTTAATTAAGAAAATCTAATATTCCTAGTCCTGATGTATAATTTGCCTGGCATTGCAAAATAAAGGTGCTAATTTTAGGTCCCTAATGCCCATCATGCAGAATCTTAAAACAAAAAACTAAAAGACCCTGATGTAATAATCTTAATCCAATAACTAATTTTTTAAAGGAGAAACAGAAACTTAGAAAAACTAAAATTCGCAGAGAGAAACAGGCCGACATGTTAACATAAAGTTTAGACCCTGATATAATAATATATATATATAATATATAATATATTTACCCTATATGCGTAATCTTAATCAAATAACTAATTTTACCCTGATGTGTGTGTAATCGTAATCATCAAATAACTAATTTTTACCCTAATGCGTAATTTTAATCAAATAACTAATTTTACCCTAATGCGTAATCTTAATCAAATAACTAATTTTTACCCTGAGAGAAAGCGTGTTCTTAATCAAATAACTAATTTTCACCTGATGTATAATCAATCCAATAACTAATTTTACCCTGATGTATAATCGAGAATCAAATAAGAGAGAGAGAGAATTTTACCCGATGTAAAATCATAATCAAATAAAATTTTACCAAGTCAAATTAATCAAATTCTTAATCAAATAACTAATTTTACCCATAAGTAATTTTAATCAAATAACTAATTTTACCAGATGTATAATTTTAATCAAATAACTAATTTTACCCTGATGTATAATCAAATAACTAATGCAATAACTAATTTTACCCTAGGGATGTAAATAATCTAATCCAATAACTAATTTTACCTTTATCCGTAATCTTAATCCAATAACTAATTTTACCCAGATGTATAATCGTAATCAAATAAATAATTTTTACCTGAATGCGTAATCTTAATCAAATAACTAATTTTACCCAGATGTAATAATCTTAATCCAATAACTAATTTTACCTGATGTATAAATTTAAATCCAATAACTAATTTTACCCTAATGTAAAATCTTAATCCAATAACTAATTTTACACTTTTATGCGTAATCTTAATCAGATAACAGTAATTTTATTCAGATGAGAATGCGTAATATTAATCCAACAGCTAACTAATTTTACCTGGATGTATAATCGTAATCAAATAACTAATTTTACCCTAATGCGTAATCTTAATCAAATAACTAATTTTACCCTGATGTATAATCTTAATCCAATAACTAATTTTATCCTGAAGTGTAATCTTAATCAGATAACTAATTTTACCCTGATGTGTAATCTTAATCAAATAACTAATTTTAAGCCTAACGGTAATCTTAATCAGATAACTAATTTTATCCTGATACGTAATCTTAATCAAATAACTAATTTTACCCCTGATGTATAATCTTAATCCAATAACTAATTTTATCCCTGATGTATAATCTTAATCCAATAACTAATTTTACCCTGATGTATAATCTTAATCCAATAACTAATTTTACACTGATGTATAATCGTAATTAAATAACTAATTTTATCCTTAATACGTAATCTTAATCAAATAACTAATTTTACCCTGATGTATAATCTTAATCCAATAACTAATTTTACCCTAATGCGTAATCTTAATCCAATAACTAATTTTACCCTGATGTAAATCTTAATCAAATAACTAATTTTACGCTAACGGTAATCTTAATCAAATAACTAATTTTATCCTGATGTATAATCTTAATCCAATAACTAATTTTACCCTGATGTATAATCTTAATCAAATAACTAATTTTACCCTGATGTATAATCTTAATCCAATAACTAATTTTACCCTGATGTATAATCGTAATCAAATAACTAATTTTACCCTAATGCGTAATCTTAATCCAATAACTAATTTTACCCTGATGTATAATCTTAATCCAATAACTAATTTTACCCTAATGCGTAATCTTAATCAGATAACTAATTTTACCCTAATGTGTAATCTTAATCAAATAACTAATTTTACGCTAACGGTAATCTTAATCAGATAACTAATTTTATCCTGATACGTAATCTTAATCCAATAACTAATTTTACCCTGATGTATAATCTTAATCCAATAACTAATTTTACCCTGATGTATAATCTTAATCCAATAACTAATTTTACCCTGATGTATAATCGTAATTAAATAACTAATTTTACCTTAATGCGTAATCTTAATCAAATAACTAATTTTACCCTGATGTATAATCTTAATCCAATAACTAATTTTACCCTAATGCGTAATCTTAATCAGATAACTAATTTTACCCTGATGTGTAATCTTAATCAAATAACTAATTTTACGCTAACGGTAATCTTAATCAGATAACTAATTTTATCCTGATACGTAATCTTAATCCAATAACTAATTTTACCCTGATGTATAATCTTAATCCAATAACTAATTTTACCCTGATGTATAATCTTAATCCAATAACTAATTTTACCCTGATGTATAATCTTAATCAAATAACTAATTTTACCCTGATGTATAATCGTAATTAAATAACTAATTTTACCTTAATGCGTAATCTTAATCAAATAACTAATTTTACCCTGATGTATAATCTTAATCCAATAACTAATTTTATCCTGATGTATAATCTTAATCCAATAACTAATTTTATCCTGATACGTAATCATAATCAAATAACTAATTTTACACGGATGTGTCTAAAAAGTTACAACTGTTTCTGACAGGTGTCCTTTTTTGTTTCAGTTCTCATTAAAACCTCTTAGTTCCTCTTATGTTCCATTCATGCTATTCTCAGTATCCTTCTGTAGAACCATATCTCTGTTGCCTCAAGAGCCCTCTCCATCTGTGATGAAATTGTCCACTATTCACTGCCATATAATAATAATAGCTGGCCAGTCGTAATGGAGGATGCCCGTCTACTAGGGCGGCTATCGAATCCCTAATTCAGACGCTCGCTCAGGCACATTTGCGTTTGTTTAACCTGTGGTTTATACTGCAACTATGCTGAGCAGACCTTAGTTACAGTTTCAGAGCAGAATGATCAACAATCTAAACAACACCTGCACTGAAACCCTCGATCACGATGACTTTTGACTTCGTGTTAGCACAGCTCTCAATGTCCCCCAAGTGTTCCGTCTATCTAATTTCACTCACATGTCTCGGCTCAACCCGTGTTATGGTGCCGCTCGCTGAGATCGTCCTACACTCCAGACCGATAACATCAGGAAATCGACGATGGTGAGATTCGAAACCGAATCCCATGGTCAGAAAACGAACGTTTCTAACCACGCAGCCATGTGCCCATATAGGAAGATTGATATTACATAGCAGTTCTACAATTTTTTTTAATGTAGTTCTTCTCTTTCTCAATATTTTGTCTAACTTTTGGAAAGCAAGTTTCGCTCTCCTAATTTACCTTCGGTTCCCTGCGCCACATTTTTCATTGTCTGCCACAACGCTTCGCATATCGTCAAATTTCTCTTCTCACTTGATTTTCGATAGTATATATGTCTTCAAGGTTTATCTAAAAAAAATTTCAAGTATAAAAATATATAAATCTGAAAAAAATTGTAAGTCTTTGTACAAATGTTGTTTGTCTTTTAATAGAAAAACGGATGTAATGGTAACCAATGCGTCGAAACGAATGAAACGCCGTCAGCATGAAGGAATGCAACAGAAACGTGCTTAATATGATGGTGAATTTTTCCGTTAATTGATTAGTTACTAAGAGGAATTAATCAAACAGCTTAGAATAAATCTTGTGAAACTCTCCTCTAATTCTGTTCATTATTCTTTTTCTTTGTTGAGACGTTTCGACCTTTGGGTTTTTCCTCAGGATGATATAGATAAATTTAAGAGAATATCGAATGGAATCCTTTATTTAAGCTACGTGGGTATATTATACTTATTCTGTTCTCAATGTCTAGTTTTATTGCTTACCTTGTTTCCATTTAGTCTAAGTCTTTACTACCGGGCTCAAGGATTGAACGTACAATTATTAAGCGTCTATATCTCAATATATATGTCAATTGTTGTCTTCTGTCTTCTTAATTCCTGTTCTTTTAATATTCTCTCTCCTTAGTAATGTTTTTTTCTCCTTTTTCTTATATTCTTTCACACTCATTACCCCCCCCCGCGTCTTAGTTGATTTATTGCCTTGCTTGGGGGTGAAGAGATTTAAAAATATCTTCTGAGACAAAAAAAAAACTCAAGAGTTACATCTTGAAGTCTGTGCTTGAAACTTGGCGGGAACGCGTTCTACACAACACAGAGGCAAATAATAATAATAATAATAATAATAGCAAGAGAAGAGAGTGATTTAAGAAAAGAAAAAGAAAAGAAAAAACAGTGTTTGACAATGTTAAACAATATTTCGATAGTATATCTGTCTTCTTCAAGTGTTATTTAAAACAATTTCAAGTATAAAGATATATAAATCTGCAAAAAATTGTAAGTCTTTGTACAAATGTTGTTTGTCTTGTAATGGAAAAACGGATGTAATGGTAACCAACGCGTCAAAACGAATTAAACGCCTCCCACCAACTGAAATGACCTTAATATGATGGCAATCTTGTTCATCTTCGGATTTTTTCCGTTAGTTGCTTAGTTACTAAGAGGAATTAATCAAACAGCTTAGTATAGATCTTATGAAACTCTCCTTTCATGCTGTTCATTCCTCCGAAGAGGGAAGTTAGTTATTTACACACGTAACGATCCTCAGGCGTCGAAAGGTCGGTAGATTCCGAATATTTTTCCATAATATGAAGCTTAAGATGCTTGTTGAATTTACAGTCGTTTGTAATGTCCTGCGATCTCCATTGACGTCACATTGTTGTGACTGGCATCAAAACAACGGCCATTGAATCTTTTATTATTAATAGATTATATATTAATATTATTAATACTAATATTTCAGAATATTCAATGCTTGTTGAAATTACACTCGTTCGTAATAAAATGTTCAGCAATTTTCCATCGAAGGCATATTGTTGTGTCTGTCAACAGACCTACGGACATTGAATCTTTTCTTTAACTTTTCCGTTGTGCAATCCACATAAATCAAGTCATGTTTGCTACATTGGATGGCGTATATTAATTGGGAATCAGTACAATTGCAACACACTGTAAAGATCGTGATGATTCTCTTGGAATTTGTTATAGAATTAACTTGACTTGTTGCATAACGCCCAGGGTGTCCTTCTATGAGTGTTTTCGGGAGTACAACGAACCGAAACTCCAATGTTGTCTTTGAGTGTGGCCGCTTACATTTGTTAATATTTTTATTATTTCTTTTGAAACAAATCATAGATGTATTGGAATAATAATAATAATAATAAAGAAAAATCAAATATATTTAAATAAAATATTCGTCGATATTTTACCTGTTTAGTATTAGGTTTATTTAATTTTTCTTAGATTTAATGATTTTCATTAGTTTTGGGAATAAACTTGTGCACGAAATACTTTTTTAAATGAGTAATCTTCTTGGCACCAGGAACAAATTAGATCATTTTGCATTGATTCCTAATGAAAAAATAGTTTCGGTTTACGAACATTTCGGGTTACGAACGGGCTTCAGGAACAAATTAAATTCGTGACCGGATGTTTTAAAGTATATATATATATATATATATATATATATATATATATATATAGTGATTTTTCGAGCGTAGCTTAAATGTGGCACAAGGCCGAAAGTATGGGGCACCCAGTGAGGATCGAACTCACTACTAAGGCGTAATTGTTCTAGCGAAATACACCGCCACGGGGTGCCCCTATATATATATATATATATATATATATATATATATATATATATATATATATATATATATATATATATATAAGTAACGAAAATCTTGGTAATCCGTGTGGATAATCTCAAGGAGGATGAAATCCGGATACATACATATATATGAAGAAAAATATACAGAAAAAACAAAGAAAAATCTTAATATGCAATTATGCTGTATTAATGTTAATATAAAGTCAACGTCTTATGATTTTTGTTTGTTTTCTCTGTATATTTTTCTTCATACTATCGGATCTATATCCATATATTTGCTTACATACATACATACATATATATATATATATATATATATATATATATATATATATATATATATTTCTTGAATGTGCAAATCAATAGAGGTAATACATACTAATAAATTAATAAATCAATAAAAATAAATGGGGCGTCTATTTCTCCGAGTTTCATGCCTTTTCACGTGGTCGGTAGCTTTTACCTGTGAAAATAGGAACTCCTTTACCTGTTTGGTTGGCTTACCATCTTTGATTTCTTTGGTAGCATAAAATATCCTATTTTCATAAACTATACCTACGGACCGCCTGAGGATTTCGGGAAAGCCCCAGAAACAGGAAGTCTTGGCCGATCATTGCCCACCTGAAATCTGACTTAATATATATTGAAGTTCTGCCAGCTATTATGGAATTGAGCACTCTTTTTTTT
>CAHIKZ030000105.1:1542500-1655000 GCA_903632075.3 Acanthosepion pharaonis | reverse complement strand
TGGCAAGGAATGCTGAACAGGTTCTCACACAAGAAGAGAAAACTTGAGGCAACAAAGACGTTGTTCTACAGAAAGATTCTGAGAATATCAATGCAAGAGCCACGGGGAAATTTTAAGGAAAATCGGAACAAAAACAATACTTGACCTTAGGATCAGAAAGCGACAACTGAAATCTCTAAGACACATAATAAGGGGTTAATTGATTTATTTTTTACGTCTTATCAACCCTTTGTATGTTATTTAAAGCCGAAATATATTTTGGTTGTAAGGATAACTATTTTTTGCGATTGAATATTGCTTTAACAATTTCTTTGAGAATACCAAATTCTACTATTTAACCCGTAGCTTGTGGGAAATGGAAAACAGGCATGGCATATTTCACACTGAGAGGGCACGGTCAGAATGAAACCTATCTAAAGAGCTTGTGTTAATAGATGGCAAAAGTGAGACTGGGAGGGAGAGTAAGGGGACAAATATTAGGGATAAAAAGGATAAGAAGTTGTGGAGAGTCATGATCGCCAACGTCATGAAAGGACACAGCTTATAAAAAAAGAGATTTAGTCAGCTATACGGGTATAGTTAGGTCGAATTGCAAACGTTTGAATGATTCTAACAGAATATATCCATTTGCGACTAGTCATTGTCCCAAGATGACAAGGAGGCGGGAATTTACTGAAGCAATGAATCTCTTGTCAAAACTCGTTGCTAGGTTTCCAGCCAACTCCTTTGAGTGTTGCCTGCTGCTGTTTCGATGCCAATCGATTGTTAACGACTTTGGGTGGAGGTGACTGTTTACCAAATCATTTTCCCCCGGTCACATGAAGAGCAATGTGTGTTTTATTTAGATTATTTACTTTATTTGATCATCTTTTCATAATGGATGTCTAACCTTTGTCTTTCCGTCCAGGGATTGACGATATACTCCATCCGTGTCTTGGGTAAGACGATAAACTACATCCGGTAGCAAGTCTCTGATCAGGAAGTTTTGAGAAGCGTGGAACCGCCTCTTAATTGTTGGTGTTCCCAGGTCCACCCTGACACGTGGTAGTATCACCGGTTAGGGTCCCAGCAATGGGCAAATAGTTAACCCCTAAAATGAGCTCCAAACACTATGAAAGTGTAAAAATAGATTTTAGTACCAGCAATATATTATTGTAAAAAATTGTTACTAGAAATTAATTTTTAAGAGAAAAATTATTACCAGCAATACATTTTTGAAAAATAAATTATTACCAGCAATATATTTTTGAAAAAAAATTATCAGCAATATATTTTTAAAGAAAAAAATTATTACCAGCAATAATTTTTTGAAAAAATATATTTTTTTGAAAAAAAAATTATTACCAGCAATATATTTTGAAAAAAAATTATTACCAGCAATATATTTTGAAAAAAAATTATTACCAGCAATATATTTTTGAAAAAAAATTATTACCAGCAATATATTTTTGAAGAAAAAATTATTACCAGCAATATATTTTTTGAAAAAAAATTATTACCAGCAATATATTTTGAAAAAAAAATTATTACCAGCAATATATTTTTTGAAAAAAAATTATTACCAGCAATATATTTTTGAAAAAAATTATTACCAGCAATATATTTTGAAAAAAAAATTATTACCAGCAATATATTTTTTGAAAAAAAAATTATTACCAGCAATATATTTTTGAAAAAAAATTATTACCAGCAATACATTTTTGAAAAAAATTATTACCAGCAATATATTTTTGAAAAAAAATTATTACCAGCAATATATTTTGAAAAAAAATTATTACCAGCAATATATTTTTGAAAAAAAATTATTACCAGCAATATATTTTTGAAGAAAAAATTATTACCAGCAATATATTTTTTGAAAAAAAATTATTACCAGCAATATATTTTTGAAAAAATTATTACCAGCAATATATTTTTTAAAAAAAAAATTATTACCAGCAATATATTTTTGAAAAAAAAATTATTACCAACAATATATTTTTGAAAAAAATTATTACCAGCAATATATTTTTGAAAAAAAAAAATTACCAGCAATAAAAGAAAAATTATTACCAGCAATATATTTTTGAAAAAAAAATTATTACCAGCAATATATTTTTGAAAAAAAAATTATTACCAGCAATATATTTTTGAAAAAAAAATTATTACCAGCAATATATTTTTGGAAAAAAATTATTACCAGCAATATATTTTTGAAAAAAAAATTATTACCAGCAATATATTTTTGAAGAAAAAACATTAGTAGAAATACATTTTTGAACAAGACATCTTTCCAAGACATCTTTCTTTTTCTCCCGAAATTCTCTCTTTCTCTCTTTCATTTTTCTTATTTTCCTCTTCTTCTTTATTTCCTCATTTTGTCCTCATTTTTAATCTCTTCTCTTTTTCTCTATACTTGCGCCTTTCTTTATCCCTCTCGATATTTTTAATACCTTCTCCCCTTCCGATTAATTCGCTCTCTCTCTCTCTCTCTTTTCCTTCCTTTTTCTTTCTTTCATTTTCTACCTTTTTATTTTTTTAGCGTTTTTTCTCATTTTTTTTCGCTCGCAATCTTTCCGTCCCTATCTCTCTGTCTTCCTCTCTCTCTCTCTCTCTCTCTCTCTCTCTCTCTCGACATATTGTCCTTTTCTTGCTCTGTCCACTTTTTCTCTTTCTCTTTCGGTTCTATGATTCTTTTTTTTATGTTTTATAATTTGCTCCTCATTCCCGTCATTTTTTTAATGCGCCTTTTTTTTTTCTTTTCTCGAAATTCTTTTTCATTCCCTAACACTTCTAAAATATAAACGAGGAAGAGACTTGAAGCAACAGAGATGCTGATGAATGTCATTAGAAGCAAAGAAAAGCATCCTGGACTGCTATGTAATATCTAATCTCTTCTATGAGAGTGAATGCTGGACAATCTCTTCACAGATGAAGAAGAGACTTGAATCAACAGAGATGTGGTTCTACTGATGAATTTCCTTAGAAACAAAGAAAAGGATCCTGGACTGCTATGTAATATCTAATCTCTTATATGTCAGTGAATGCTGGACAATCTCTTCACAGATGAAGAGACTTGAATCAACAGAGATGTGGTTCTATTGATGAATGTCCTTAGAAACAAAGAAAAGCATCCTGGACTCCTATGTAATATCTAATCTCTTATATGGGAGTGAATGGTGGACAATCTCTTTACAGATGAAGAATAGAATTGAAGCAATAAAATATCTGGTTGTACTGATGAATGTTCTTAGAAACAAAGAAATACTCATGGACTTCTATGTAATATCTAATCTAATACATGGCAGTGAATGCTTGAAAATCTTCTCACAGATGAAGTTGACATTTTGGGCAACAGAATGACAGGAAGTTGTGAAGAGCCTCGATCACCCATGTCCAAGGGCACGATATTTCAATTCGTTTAAAACCAGTTATCGCATGTGCTCTCTCTCTTTATCTGTTAAACATACTTTCTTCTTAATTACATCCATCTTGCCTCCGGGCATGACTCACCCATGATAAAACCTTTTCTTTCCGCCATCTTTGTCATTACGCTCAAATCTTCTGTGCTCTCAGCAGCAAAACTGTGAAAATATTTTAAGTACGTCAACGTCATCATTACGAAGGACTTCATCTTGTGTTTACCCGCTGCTGTCTTTTATGGATTAGTTCTGAGCCTCAATTCGAGGCGAACAAACTTTCAAAATCCCAGTGTCCATGTTGAGACGCGACTTCATTGAAAAGGCGACAATTGGTAGAGATTGGCCATTTTGTTTGATATAGGATTAGAGAAAATCTCACGGCTTTCGTACGTAAACACAGAAAACGCGAATGGCAGAGACAAAGATGGAGTGATAGATTTGTATGGATTAATGAGCCTCGCGTTGGAAATGGTGAACGAAACACTCATTCTCCATTTTTGTGTTTTGCTTACACGAGAGTTGCATTTTTAATAAGAATTTATTTTCAGTTAGGAGTTTATAAATGAGATTCTCTCTCTCTCTCTCTCTCTCTCTCTCTCTATATATATATATATATATATATATATATATATATATATATTTCATTTTGTTCATATCTATCTAGTTAGTTCTCTTTATATATATGTGTATCTATAACTCAGTCAATTCATATCTATCTTACAGTCAGTACATATCTATCTGTGTTCATATCTATCTATTTCATTTCTTCCATATCTATTTATCTAGATAGTTCTCTTCACATCTATCTATCTATCTATCTATCTATCTATCTATCTATCTCTCTCTCTCTCTCTCTATATATATATATATATATATATATATATATATATATATATCGATCGATTTGTTTGAGAATGAATTAATATCTTTGTTACTTGTCTTACACGTATATTTAAAAATATCTATCTATCTATCTTAAAGTAAACATTATCTATTTATCTGACAGTTATATCTATCTATCTATCTATCTATCTATCTATCTATCTATCTATCTTATCTATTCCAGTTTGTTCATTATCTATCTATCTATCTATCTATCGTTTTGTCTATATTGCTATCTCTTGGATCTGCCTTCCAGGGCAAACATTTTTGGGACTGTAACACCCTCTCACCAACTTGTGGCTGTTTTTTGCCTCACACTTATATTTATATCTATCTATCTATCTATCTATCTATCTATATATATATATATATATATATATATATATATATATATATATATATATCGATCTATTTGTTTGAGAATGAATTAATATCTTTGTTACTTGTCTTACACGTATATTTAAAAATATCTATCTATCTTAAAGTAATCATTATCTATTTATCTGACAGTTATATCTATCTATCTATCTATCTATCTATCTATCTATCTATCTATCTATCTATCTATTCCAGTTTGTTCATTATCTATCTATCTATCTATCTATCTATTGTTTTGTCTATATTGCTATCTTTTGGATCTGCCTTCCAGGGCAAACATTTTTGGGACTGTAACACCCTCTCACCAACTTGTGGTTGTTTTTTGCCTCACACGTATATTTATATCTATCTATCTATCTATCTATCTATCTATCTATCTATCTATCTATCTATCTATCTATCTATATACATATCGATCTATTTGTTTGAGAATGAATTAACATCTTTGTTACTTGTCTTACACGTATATTTAAAAATATCTATCTATCTTAAAGTAATCATTATCTATTTATCTGACAGTTATATCTATCTATCTATCTATCTATCTATCTATCTATCTATCTATTCCAGTTTGTTCATTATCTATCTATCTATCTATCTATCTATCTCTATCTATCTATCTATCTATTGTTTTGTCTATATTGCTATCTTTTTGGATCTGCCTTCCAGGGCAAACATTTTTGGGACTGTAACACCCTTCCACCAACTTGTGGCTGTTTTTTGCCTCACACGTATTTATATCTATCTATCTATCTATCTATCTATCTATCTATCTATCTATCTATCTATTGTTTTGTTTATATTGCTGTCTCTTGAATCTGTCTTCCCCAGCAAACAGTTTTTAAACTCTTACCCCTTTCCCGTCCTTGTGGCTGTTGCTTGTCTCATACATATATTTGAAAAGAAAACAACTTTTTTTTTTTATATATATTCCGACTGGCGAGTCGCAAAATATCTAGAAGCTGTGACGTTTTTCTGTCTTTCGTTCATAAACTTTTGTTTTGTTTCTTACGCTCGCCTCATCTCCCAATGAGTTTTTATTATTATTTTTTATTTGCTTTTATTTTCCCCAAACATCCTTCATACCACCCAACGAACTTTTACTCCTTATCATGTCAAATGTTTACACCAAAGATGAATTCGAGCAAGCCTCCTTCATACTCCAACACTTTCCTTACTATTCTTGCCGCTTTGCTGTCTTTTGTGTCGTCTCGACTCTTTTCCCGATTTCCCTTTTCTACAATATTTTCATCGTGCTCTCGAGGATCGTTCCCAGTGCTCCGGTATTCGCTGAGACGACTGTCAACTTTTTATTGCTGCCTAATTTTCTACACCGACTTGCAATGTAGAGATACTTATCAATACCTTCACTTTCATTCACGTCAACTCTGTAGTCTGCCAAAGCATCGAAATTTCCAATATGTTTTCTTCATGTTTGCTCAGTTACCGGTAGATTAATGTTCCCACCCAGTCAAACGTATCATTATTATTAACACGTTCTTTTCGTGCTTTGCTGTTTATTGTAATTCTTTGTTATATATTTTCTTCTTGTTTTTAATTCAAGATCTGTGTTACTTGCCTAGATTGGCTTGGCCGTTTGAATAAAATCCGATAGAATTTTATTTCATTATTTGGAAAAATGATTCAACTGTGATTCTACCACTGGTCAATATGGTAAATGAAATCACTTGCACAATTATCAGTAGATGAATTTTCACATCCACATTATTATTATTATTATTATTATTATTATTATTAGCCTTTGATTTCTGGTGTGGACTCATTTCTTTCCAGGTCATGACCAGAGACCAAAGGTCAGAAATGGCATCATTACGTTCTCCACTGAAAGAAAAACACACACACACACACACACACACACACACATTTACATAGATAAAGCCCTTCATAATATGTGTGGGCTGTACACATGAAAACATTTTTTTGAATTTCTTTAACGCAAGGGCTGTCAGGAATCCCATTTAATGAGTCTTTTGGAAGATTTTCCAATCAATCCTAGGGCTCCAAATATACATTGCAGTCTGCAGGGATTGCCATACCAATAAGGAATTTTTTGTATGCGACCTCTAATAACAACAGAAAGAAAAAAAAAACAAAAACAAAACAACAACACATATTTTACATAGATAAAGCCCTTCGTAAAGTATGGGCTGTACTCGTGAGAACAATTTATTGTATTTCTGTAAGGCATAGGCTACCAGGAATCCCTTCAATGTGTCGGTTAGAATATTTTCCAATCAATCTGAGGGCTCCAACTACAAAAGGAATTGTTGATGTTCTCATGCGCCACATTTTTGAGATTTCGATTTCAAGGTCCTTATATTTTGATAGCTTTTTGAAGATCTTCAAAAATACATTGCAGTCTGCAGGGACTGCAATATCAATAAGGAGGCACATTTAGCCTTTGCTGTCTCTAATCACGATGTTTAGGCGATTAGCTGTGATTGTTCTGTCTGTGTGTATTGTGTAGTCCCATTATTATTATTATTATTATTATTTCCTTTGATTTCTGTTGTTTACACATTTCCTTCCGGGTCCCAACCAGAGATCTAAGGTCAGAAATAGCATCATGACATTTTCCACTGACCAATTAAAAAAAAAACAAAAAAAAACAACAGCACACATAATTTACATAGATAAAACCCTTCGTAAGGTGAGGGCTGTACTCTTGAGAACAATCTTTTGTATTTCTTTAAGGCATGGGCTTCCAGGAATCCCTTCAGATAGTCTACTGGAATCTTTTCCAAGCAATCTGAGGGATCCAACCACAACAAAGATTGCTGATGTTCCCGTCTGCCACATTATTATTATTATTATTATTATTATTATTATTATTATTTTCCTTTGATTTCTGGTGTATACACATTTGCTTCTGGGTCCCAACTAGAGACCTAAGGTCAGAAATTGCTTCATGATATTTTTCATTGAGCATTCTTTTTAAAAGATACAAACAAGAAACCTAAGACATAGATAAAGCCCTTCGTAATGCGTGGGCTGAACTTGTGATTACAATGTTTTGTATTTGTTTAAGGTATGGGCTACATATAATCCGATAATTATTTCTATTTTTGCACGATTTTTCAAATTAATGTGTGTCATACCAAAAAACGTGCTAAAATTGTCTATGTTATTTACTAGTTCCGCTGATACAAATAGAAAAAAGTTTTTTTAATCAAAATTTAGAATGTTCTAAAAAGAAGGAAAATTTTTTTAAAATAATTAAAAAAAAAACTTTGGTTTTTCCTCTTAATAATAACATAAGCATTTAGACAATAAAATTTAGTTTTCGGCAAGGTTGGCGTCTTTTTCATCAAGCTATGCTCTTTTTTTTAGCGATTTCGTGGAGGTACCTAATTTAGCGCAAATACAGAACACCCTGAGATTAGATGGTCTATTGGTTCCTGATATTTTTTCAAAGAAACTGCATTTTGGCATTATGCATGATATTTGCCTGAAAGTTCCTTATGAAAAGACTTTGGTCTTCCGCTGTAAGATTAAAGCCTTTCGTTTCAGCCTTTAATCCAGATGCACGTAACTATCAATGAGTATTAAATTTATCAACATCGGCTTTATTAGCCTCGTTCTGAATATTGGTCATGAAGACGTTTCTCTTGCTAGAGACCTAAGGTCAGAAATTGCTTCATGATATTTTTCATTGAGCATTCTTTTTAAAAGATACAAACAAGAAACCTAAGACATAGATAAAGCCCTTCGTAATGCGTGGGCTGAACTTGTGATTACAATGTTTTGTATTTGTTTAAGGTATGGGCTACCAAGAATCCTTTCAATGGGTCTATCAATGTTCTTTCCAATCAATCCGAGTGCTCCAACTACAACTGGAATTATTGATGCCCTCATATTCCACATTTTTGAGATTTATCATAATCACCATTATATTTCGATTTCTACTAAGGTCACATTATCTACCAAGTCTGCGTAGGTAGTGTTGTGTTGTTATGGTTACATTTCAGGATTTGTGTCTCTAACTTCGATACCATCACTCGCGCCAAATGGACAAAGTTCTTCTTAGTGTGTGGCCTGTACTTATCAAGACAATTTCTTTTGTGTTTCTCTAAAGCTGGGATTTCTAGGGATTTATTATTATTATTATTATTATTATTATTATTATTATTATTATTATTATTTTTATTTTCTTTGATTTCTAGCGTTTACACATTTCTTTCCGGGTACCGCCCAGGGACCTAAGGTTAGACACTTTCCACTGACAAAAAAAAAAAAAAAAAAAAAAATTAAATTACATAGATAAAGCCCTTCGTAAAGTGTGGGCTGCACTTGTCAGAACAATTTTTTGTATCTCCTTGAGGCATGGACTTCCAGGAATCCCTTCAATTAGTCTACTGCAATCTTTTCCAACCAGTCCTAGGGCTCCAACTACAACAGGGATTGTTGATGTTCCCAGATGCCACATTTTTTGAGATTTCTATTTCAAAGGTCCTTGTACTTTGACAACTTTTGAATATCTTCAAAGATACATTGCAGTCAGCAGGGACTGCCATATCAATAAGGAGGCATCGTTTTTGTTTGTGGTCTTTATTATTATTATTATTATTATTATTTCCTTTGATTTCTGTTATATAATCATTTCTTTCGGGTCCCAACCAGAGATCTAAGTTTACAAATGGCTTTATGATATGTTCCACTGATCACTTTCGTAAAAAAAATCACAAAACCCTAAGATCATACGCATTTGACATAGATAAAGCTCTTCTTCTTCTTCTTCTTCTTCTTCTTCTTATTATTATTATTAGTAGTAGTAGTAGTAGTAGTATATTTCGATTTCTGCTAAGGTCACAGTATCTACCAAGTCTGCGGGAGGACCTAAGGCAGGTAGTGTTGTGATGCTATGGTTACATTTCAGGATTTGTGTCTCTAACTCCGATACCATCACTCGTGCCAAATGGACAAAATTATTCTTAGTGGGTGGGCTGTACTTATCAAAACAATTTTTTTTTGTATTTCTTTGAAGCAGGAATTTTTCAATGTGTTGTTGTGTTCCCTTTTTTTATCATTCCAAGCACACCTAATATGACCTGTACTATTTTTGTTTTCAATTTTCTACATTTTCTATTTCCATTTCCAGGCCTTTATACATCGATAATTTTTCCAATTCTTTGGTTGCTATGTTACACTCCGCTGGACAAATCATGTCAATTAGTTAGCAATTTTTACTTTGCGGTTTTTGACAATTATGCCCGGCCTATTTGAATCAATTTTCTTGTCTATAAAGGTGGTGTAATCCCATCTTTTATTTCTGTAACCGGTGCTGGGTGATGTTCATACCAGTGTTTATTAACATCTTTTCCAAAGTGTTTGCACATTGTCCGGTGTAAATATTTGCCCCCACCTCTACCCTGATGTTTTTATATTCATTTGGCGCAAGTACAGAACATCCTGAGATTAGAAGGTCTATGGCTTCCTGATGTTTGTCACAGAATCTGCATTTTGGAATCCACACTATTATGTATGATATTCGCCTGAAAGTTCCTTATGAAAAGACTTTGGTCTTCCGCTGCAAGAATAAAGCCTTTCGTTTCAGCCTTCAATCCAGATGCGACGTAACTATCAATGAGTGTTAACTTTATCAACATCGACTTTATTAGCCTCGTTCTGGATATTGGCCATGCAGAGGTTTTTTCTTGCCAGCGTTGTTTCATCTGTTCAAGAGATTTTTCCTTGGCTTACTTCTATAACTGA
This sequence comes from Acanthosepion pharaonis, assembly GCA_903632075.3. Taxonomy (NCBI): domain Eukaryota; kingdom Metazoa; phylum Mollusca; class Cephalopoda; order Sepiida; family Sepiidae; genus Acanthosepion; species Acanthosepion pharaonis. The sequence goes on along the minus strand of CAHIKZ030000105.1, from coordinate 1,644,606 downwards.
TACTATTATTATTTTCAACTTCCACATTGTTCCTATTTCGATTTCCAAGTTTTATCCTACGATAGTTTTTTTTTTTCAAATTCCTTGGTTGCTATGTTAAAGTCCGCTGGGCAAGCTATAACAAATAGTAGGTAAGTTTTTTCTTTTCGGTTTTTGGCAATTATGTCCGGCTTATTTACTTCAATCTTCCTGTCTGTAAACATGGTGTAATCCTATAGAATTATGATGTCTTCTATTTCTGTAACCTGTACTGAGTAATGTTCATACCAGTGTTTATTAACATCTTTTCCAAACTGTTTATACATTGTCCGGTGTAAGTATTCTCCCCACTCTATTCTGACGATTTTTATATTCATTTAACGCAAATACAGAACACCCTGAGATTAGATGGTCTATTGGTTCCTGATATTTTTTCAAAGAAACTGCATTTTGGCATTATGCATGATATTTGCCTGAAAGTTCCTTATGAAAAGACTTTGGTCTTCCTCTGTAAGATTAAAGCCTTTCGTTTCAGCCTTTAATCCAGATGCTTGTATCTATCGATGAGTATTAAATTTATCAACATCGGCTTTATTAGCCTCGTTCTGAATATTGGTCATGAAGACGTTTCTCTTGCTAACGTTGTTTTATGTGTTCAAGAGCTTTATATTTGGCTATTTTTTTCTTAATTTTTGCTGCAACAGTTGGTTCTTGGGTTTTGTTTTGGTTTTCTACAGAATCTACTAAATGTAAATCTCGTTTTTATTTACAAACTTCTTTTATTGTTGAATATTTTTCTTTTTCGTTTTCTTGTTTTTTGACTAATCCTCCAATCCATTGTTGTTTTCATGCATGTTAGGAATCCAATCGTTGTTGTCTTTTATGACAATTCCAGCTGAATAAAACCTCTTCCACCTTGTTTGTATGGATATTTAGAGACGGTCTGTATCGTTTTTTTAGAAATTTTAAACCATAAACATTGCCGAGTATGGTTTAAGGTTTACTGATATTTGTTACAAAATCTGCATTTTGGGATCCACACTATTGTGCATGATATTCGCCTGAAAGTTCCTTATGAAAAGACTTTGGTCTTACGCTGCAAGAATAAAGCCTTCCGTTTCAGCCTGTAATCCAGATTATCGTAACTATCAATTGCTCTTCATCCGTTCTACCTTTTGCGTAATCTAATCTGCTTCTATGTTATGCTCTTTAGGGGAAAGGCCATATTTTTTCACCAGAACTTTATAACCTTCTTCATTGTTGTTGTGGATGTCACTTCAATTTTTTGTTTGCCTATTTCTTTAACATTTCTTCGCATCGGATTGAAGGATTTTGTTCTGTCTGTAGAATCTTGATCTTTTTCAGCCTTCAGTTGTATTGTTTGCTGTATTTTTTATTTATTTATCTGATATGACTTCATTTTCATTCATAATTTCGTCTTTTCTTTTCACTCTTCTGCCTTTTCTAGTCCTTACATTTGTTCTTCTTGCCAGTTCATATCGAGTATTAATAATTCACTTCTAAATTGTTCAATTTATTTCTTTATTTTCCTTTTTAAAGATGTCTGCTCATATCCTTGAGCCTGCCTTTTTTACTTTGATGTTTAATTTTTTAGTTGATGTTATTAATGATGCATATATTGCTTCATTGAACAATATACGTGAGTATTTCATCTGGAATTAATTCGAGGTTTGCATTGTAGAACTTAATAGTCTTGAGGATATGTTTTGTTGTTTATAATTTTAGGAGTTGTTCTCGTTCCTCCATTTCAATATTTTGTGTCTGACTTATAATGTCTCATGATTTCTTCCTTGGCTTCTTGTATACTATTCTTGTTTTCAGTAAAATAATTCGGTTCAATATGTTTTGAACTCATTTTATTGCGGGCTTATGAGCGATTAAGATCACGCCTTTCCAACTCTTCTAAACTTTAAGGATTATCTTCACAGTGATTGGTGTGTATCTTACTTTTTTTCATTATGATCTGTGCTTTTAGTACTTTTTATGTCCATTTCTGGTTCCCTTTCATGTCCTGAAGATTCACCAATTCTGGTTGTGGTTCTTTTTTATTTAATTTCAGCATCTATCAATCGCTTATTTCTCATGATGTACCTTCTTACACTGGCTAGTTTATTTTCGTCAATGTACATTCTAATTGTTTGTCCAACCTTTTTTCGCAAAATGTTTGGCGAGTGATGTTTTTTTCTCTGAGGTTTGTACAACGCTTCATAGAATTCAGTCATAATGAGTTTGTACTCCTCACGAGATCATTTTACCTTTTCTTTCTTTAAATGAATGGTTGTGGATCTAGTTGGAGAATTCACACGGCCATCATTTCGAACGTAGGGATTCCTCTTTTGTTTAGTTATTCGTTCCCAACACAGATTTTTCGACCTCAGGTAGGTTGTCCCTATCCCTGAGAGCCGGACCCCCTGTTTATCCACTGTAAGAGCCATACTGGACTTTTTGGGTTTAACTTTTAGTTCTCATATTGTTCACACAAGTGACGCACAGGTTCAAAAGAATTTGGAATTCAAAAAGAAAGTCGTTGGAAAAAGAAGCTATTGAACAAAACAAAATATTATTTTACTCGAGTTTAATATTTAAATAAAATGTTATATATTTATAATTATGCAAAAAAAAAGAGATGGTTATTTTTATTAATTTATTTTTTTTTTCCTGTTGTTGCTATTGCTCCTGTTAACCAGATTAGTTGTTCATTAATTAAAAAAAAATATTATTGTTGCTATCGTCACTTGTCTTTTTAACAAAATTAATTATCAAAAAGTTTTAATAGAAAAGAAAAAGTTAATATTCGTTTCATCAATTTTCGAATTTATACGAAGGATAGCGTAGCACTGCCGTGAAATTTAATAATAATAATAATAATAATAATAGTTTCACAATAAGACAGAAGAATCCAAGGTAATCGCCCAGATAGCAAACAAAAAATTGCTTCCTTATTGATATGGAAGTCCATGCAGACTGCAATGTATCTTTGAAGATCTTCAAAATACAAGGACCTTTAAATCGAAATCTCAAAAATGAGGTACATGTGAATATCGACAATCCCTGTTGTAGTTGGAGCCCTCAGATTGATTGGAAAAGATTCCCATAGACTCACTGAAGGGATTCTTGCTAGCCCATGACTTAAAGAAATACGAAACATTGTTCTCACGAGTACAGCCCACACCTTACGAAGGGCATTATCTAAGTAAAATATGTGTTTCTTTCTTTTTTTTTTTTTTTTTTTGGTTTTGTCATGATGGCATTCTTGATCTTAGGTCTCTGGTCGGGACCCGGAAAGAAATGAGTACACACCAGAAATCAAAGGAAATAATAATAATAATAATAATAATAATAATAATAATAATAATAAAGAAACTATTTTTAAGATATGAAAATTATATGAAACATATCTGCAAATTAGAAAAATAAATAATATTTTACTTATTGACGAATTTAAAGAAAGCTATGATATTTTTATCGGAGTATATTTAAAAATACATTCTTATTTATAACTTATTTGTTTCCATATATATATATATATATATATATATATATATATATTTTTAAGACATTTTATGTTTATACATTCTTTTTATAGATATAAATATTTAAGTAAATGCTCTTTTTATAATAAACAGTATTAAACAACATTTACCGGCCTAAATATCCGAGAAATTTTCATTGAAAATATCAAAATTTCTCGGACATTTAGGCCAGTTTTCCTGATTGGCTGTTTAATAGAATCTTTTACTAAGTTTTTCACTCATTTTCTTTCTTTCTTTCTTTCATTTTTCGTTTTCTTTTGTTCATTTTTATTCTGTTTATTTCATTTCTTTTCTTTTTCGTTGCTGCTATTAATTATACCCTCCTTTTTTCTTCCTTTCTTTCCTTATTTGTTACTATTCTATTCTTTTTCTTTCCTTTTTGTCTTTATTCCATCTCTCTTCTTCTTCCATTTTCATTCTTTCTTTTTATGTTTGTTTTATGACATTTTCTTTTCTCCTTTATTTTTCACTTTCTTTGTTTTTATAACATTTTCTTTCTTCTTTCTTTCTTTCTTTCTTACGTTCGTTTTATATCTTTTCCTTTCTTTCTTTTTGCCTTCCTTTGTTTTATACCATTTTCTTTCTTTCTTTTTTCTTTCTTTCTTTCTTTCTCTCTTTCTTTCTTTCTTACGTTTGTTTTATATCATTTCCTTTCTTCTTTTTGCCTTCCTTTACCATTTTCTTTCTTTTTTCTTTGTTTCTTTCCCCCTTCTTTCTTATGTTTGTTTTATGTCATTTTCTTTCTTTCTTTCTTTCTTTTTGTCTTCTTTTTTATATCATTTTCTTTATTTCCTATGTTTGTTTCATATAAGTTTCTTTCTTTCTTTTTGTCTTTCTTTGTTTTATACCATTTTCTTTCTTTTTTTCTTTCTTTCTTTTTTTCTTTCTTTCTTACGTTCGTTTTATATCATTTCCTTTCTTTCTTTTTGCCTTTGTTTTTATACCATTTTCTTTCTGTTTTCTTTCTTTCTTTCCTTCCTTCCTTCTTCTTTCTTACGCTTGTTTTATACCGTTTTCTTTCTTTCTTTCTTTCTTTCTTTCCTACTTTCTTTCTTTCTTTCTCACAGTCCATTCGTCTCCGACGTTAGTGTTGACCCCCCCCGCTACTTCACCCTAACAACATACAATAGAATCCTAAATAGGAAGGAAAAATGATCTGCCACTCAACCTCTCCAATTCACTATAACAAATCTCACCTCAACGCCTTTGTCTCCTGTGCACTGCAACCAGCAACCTACACCGGAAGAAGAAAACAACGCATACAAAATGGCGGCAGGAGACAATCGGTTGTAGAATTAAGAAGAAATGAGAACCAGATAAAAAAGGGAGGATAAAGAATCAAGGAAAGAAAAGGGTTTTATTTTTAATTTAATATTTTGTTGTGGCGTCTTCCCTTGACTGAAGGGTGATCACTGGGAGGTCGTTATTGTGGTCTCCTAAGCGAATTAGCATGCATTTTGTTAATAGCCCTATTTAACGATAAGTGTTTTGTCGTGTGTTTGTGGTTCTTGTCTCCAGAGGAAGCGACGTGTGGAATAATAGTTATCACAGAACACTGAGTTCGAATTTCTGTTTTTGCAGCTTCTGTCTATTTAATCTCAGATCGAAATAACAAACAAACAAAGCGACAAAAAAAACAAAAAAACATCCAGTTTTAGAAAGTGACTCACCGTGAAACAGTGGTTAGCAAGTTCATCTTATTACTTCAAATACAAATAAACACTGTTGAATAAATAAAAATGGATCCTCGATTTAAAATAGGAAGTGTCCACTATAATCACTCTAGTAGACACTTCCTATTTTAAATAGACGCTCCGTTTTTTATTTATTCAAGAGCGTATATGATGTCTGTCGATCGGTGCGTTCGAGATATCTCAGTAAGGAACAGTTGTTCTTGGCAGGGGATCGGAGTAGGGGTGGGGGGAACCAGCATTTGATCCTGCCAGTTTGACCACTCGGACACGAAGAGCTTGACAGAAAATCAGGCTAGATTTTCACTTCATAAGAAAAGCATACCCTCTTCACTCAGATTAATTGCTCTAAAGCTTCATCTCTACTCAGTTTCGTAACCGAAACGTAAACAAAGCAATTTCTAAAGAATTAATGGATTTATTTTTATTTACATTATACAAACTGTTATCCTCATTTTATGTTTATACATTCTTTTTATAGATAGAAATATTTAAGTAAATGCTCTGTTTATAATAAACAGTATTAATAACATTTACCGGCCTTTTAATGTCCGAAAAATTTTCATCGAAAATATTCGTCCTCCGACAGGATTCGAACCTGTATCCTATACAGAACCGTCATATAGCCTGACGTGCATTTTAACCGATTCGGCCACAGAGGATCGTTCAGTTAGCAAGGTCTAATTTACTTCTTTTAAACCTCAATCATCCATGAATCTCTCTCGTACATTCATATCTGCTCATGGCGTATCAAATGTAAACAAATGACGTCACCCATTATGGATGATTGAAGTTTAAAAGCAGTAAATTCGACCTTGCTATCCTCTGTGGCCGAATCGGATAAAAGGCACGTCAGGCTATATGACGGTTCCGTATAGGATACAGGTTCGAATCCTGTCGGAGGACGAATATTTTCTATGAAAATTTCTTAGACATTCAGGCCGGTAAATATTGTTCATTATAAACAGAGCATTTTATTGAATATTTGTATATATAAAAAGAATTTCATAATGTGTTATCTTCATTGTTAAATTCACGACGTTTCAGCTGTTGTATGCTCCGGCCTTCTTCGGGGGATTGGAATTTCGAACCAGATCCTTTATTTCATTCACCGGGGTAGATTTTTCTAGTTCAACGTGCCATGCCTCTTCCAGATGTCTCAGTTGCTGTATTCTTGTATTGAACTCACAACTCTTTGTGTCCAGTCACTGGATCTAAATAACGTCTTTATCCACTGGCTCATTTGTCCTTGTTGAACTAGAACAATGTACCCCAGTGGACGAAATAAAGGGTTCCGTTCGAAATTCCAATCACCTGAAGAAGGCCAGAACGTACAACGGCGGAAACGTTGTGAATATGGCAATGAAGATGAGGATAACAGTCCGAATAATGTAAATAAATATAAGTGATGGTAATTTCAAGCCGAACACTTAATTTCGTCTACAGGGGTAGATTGTTCTATTTCCACGTGTCATGCCTCTTTCAGATTATTTCCCTTTAATCGAAGAGACCGTGTTACAATTCCGGTTTGATTCGTTATATTCACTTACACTCAAATGCCCTTAGGTTAATTGGTAAGTCTTGTAGCACTGAACCATTTGTCCTGGGTATGGACGATAATCTACATCCGCGTCCAGGATAAGACAATAAACTACGTCCAACAGCAAGGTCTCTGATAAAACGTTTTTGAAAAAAAAAAAATATTACCAGCTGTACATTTTTGAGAAAAGAAATATTAACAGAAATGGATTTTTGACAAAACCAAAAATATTACCAGGAAAAAAAAAGTTGTCGGCATTAAATGACCCATTGAGGTTGATATGCGGTAAAACAAAACAAACAAACTGAACCATTACTTTTTTTTAAAAAAGAAAAGATTCTTACAATCTATCAATAAAAACGATTTCTGGCTTTAAATAACCTGCAATGGAAAGCCGTAGAAAACGAATAAAAGAATCAATGCCGTATATAGATTCTAAAATATTTAATTTATATTAAGATGAGGACAATAGTCCGAATAATGTAAATAGTGTACATAATACCTCATCTCAGAAATATAGACAGATACTGAAAGGCTGAAACATTGTAATAAATATGGCGACAAAGATGAGGACAATAGTCCGAATAATGTAAATAGTGTACATAATACCTCATCTCAGAAATATAGACAGATACTGAAAGGCTGAAACATTGTAATAAATATGGCGACAAAGATGAGGACAATAGTCCGAATAATGTAAATAGTGTACATAATACCTCATCTCAGAAATATAGACAGATACTGAAAGGCCGAAACGTTGTGATAAATATGGCGACAAAGATGAGGACAATAGTTCGAATAATGTAAATAGTGTACATAATACCTCATCTTAGAAATATAGACAGATACTGAAAGGCCGAAACATTGTAATAAATATGGCGACAAAGATTAGGACAATAGTCCGAATAATGTAAATAATGACCGTAATACATCCATCCTGTTTATTTTTTTTATTATTTGTATCATATTATCCATTTAAAACTGAAGGTTCTCCATGTATTTCAGTAAAATAATTATTTTTTTACGATATTAAAGAATAGAAATGAAACGGAAGTTTAGCCATTTTGTGTTGTGCCTCCCATTTTCCGTTTCAAAACTTACAGCCAAATTTTGGAGGAAAGGTGCAAACTGGACAAAGCTTGGAATGAAAACTAAAATAAAAGCCAAGATTTAAAACTTCCAACAAAAAAAGTTAATAGATTAAAATTTATAGACATTCCTATCTAAAAAATTTTTCAAAAGTTCTACCATATTATTAATTAAAATCTCAATGTTGTCCAAATATTTCGCTAAAACATTTAATTGTTCTCGATATTAAAGAACAGGTTTAGCCATTCCGTGTTTCGTCTCCCAAGTTCCGTTTCAAAACTTACTGGCGAATCTTTTGTGCTGTGCGTAATTTCATTCTTTTTGTTTCAAATAAGAATATTTTTAAACTTAGTAAAATACATGAAATCATGTACTTTTCGCCCTTAAGTTTCGTTCAAAATTGTATTATACATCCAGAAAAATACGATTCTGAGTTTTAGGTAAGATGTCGAAATCGAGCAACTATAAAGATTTATATGTCTGGGAAATTTTTATCACTTTAAACATTATTTTTCATGGGAAACCCGTATTTTTGTAGACATTCTGTTTATTTTAAACAGTATTTATTTCGTCTACCGTCCTACATACTCGAGAAAACTTAATACAGAAATTGTCTCATCAAGCAAGATTCGAAACCGCATCCCCCTTTGTAAGTTGGGGAAGCACCGTTTTATTTGGTGTGATTTTACCGTTCGGCTACAAAATGAAAGATATCTTGAATGGTTACTGTTCTAGATTTTTTGCATAAATGCAGGTGCTCCCCAGGTTTTCATTAATTTTTCACATCAATGAATAGAAATGAAACGGATGTTTAGCCATTCCGTGTTTTGTCTCAAGTTCCGTTTTAAAAATTATTGCCGAATCTTTCGTGCTGTGTTTATTTTCATTTCAAAAAGACACTCCATATATAATTATATATAATTATTTGCAATAACTGTATGGTTTAAATTATATTACACACCAGAATATTACGCTCTTGAATTTTAGGTAAGACTAGCAGCATGGCCGGGCGTAGTCCGTGCTTGATTCAAAAATCGTACGACTCATACAGCAATTGCTATCACTTAACATAAAATATTTTTGCCCTTCCTTGCCTTTAAAGGAGTGTCCTTTGCCGTGCTGATGTTGCTACATGCCTTACTTCTTGCCTATCTCACACTGTGAATTTTTCTAAGCTCTATACTAAACATTAAATCTGTTAAGAAAAAAGAACTAAACAAAATGAAAACAAAACGATCAGCTTTAAAAAAAGAACTCGTAACTGGAAAAACCGAATGAAAAAAGAATGTTAACAACAAATACTTTTTTCACACTCAACCCAGTTCTGCGGAATCAGAATCAACGTTGAGTTTAAGCAAGCGAATGAGCCAATTGGAGTAAAGTGCCATGCAGATTTAAATTTTTCCCACTTGTGACGAATGCAGCTATCGATTTTTTTTGCATGCTAGCATGCTAGTTAACATTCGTGTCAGTCAGCTGTTGGCTCTCACGCTGGTCAATAGAATCTTCCTGCCTATTCGTGACAGCCAGCTATAGGCTCACACTCTGGCCAGTAGAAAATGGCCGCAAACTACATGAAAACTAACCGTAAAAGCATGAAAAAATCGATTATTTCCACTATCGATGAGAATTGGGAAATGCAAAGTCGGTCTTGGCCTTCTGGCTAACTTGGAGCATGTGCATGTAAATTTTGGTGCAAATCCGTCGAAAATTGCGGCTGTGCATTCGTTACACACACAGACACACACACACACACACACATCTTGCCTTTTATAGGTAGAGATGCCGAAATCGAGCAAGTATAAAGATTTATATATTTAGGAAGTTTTTATCGTTTTCAAATATTTTTTTTTCTTATTTATTACTGCTCAGTTATTGGTCATCCAGTTCCACGTAGTGCTTATCTGGTTTAAAAATTTGCTGGCACAATAATTGTGAGTTCAATCCCTGGGCCGGGTTTAGAGTCCGTGGAAACGATGTGAGAAATAACGGAGCAGTACCAAATAAATAACTAAATGAGATCTCCATAGATATGCTCTGTAGAACGAGAATAATCTACCACCTGTAGATTAAAGAAAGGCTTCAGTTCGAAATTCCTTGAACTTTACCCGGATCGAAAAGCACTTGATGAAGGCCGGAGAAATAATAATAATAATAATAATAATAATAATAATAATAATAATAATAATAGTTGGAGCCCTAGGACTGGTTGGAAAAGATTGCAGTAGACTAATTGAAGGGATTCCTGGAAGTCCATGCCTCAAGGAGATACAAAAAATTGTTCTGACAAGTACAGCCCACACCTTACGAAGGGCTTTATCTATGTATTTTTTTTTGTCAGTGGAAAGTGTCATGATGCCATTTCTAACCTTAGGTCCCTGGGCGGGACCCGGAAAGAAATGTGTAAACGCCAGCAATCGTAAGGAAATAATAATAATAATAATCCTGGAAGTTCATGCCTCAAAGAGATATAAGAAATTTTTAACCTTAGGTCCCGGGGCGGGGCGGGGGGCGGAAAGAAATGTGTAAACGCCAGAAAAGGAAATTAATATTATTAATAATAATAATAATAAATTACAATAGTATGAATGTAAGTAACTGACAGTAAGTTTGATTTTCGACTCAGTTTTCCGAATATCAATTTTGCCATCAACATACTTTCCTTTTTATCAAATAGTTACGGCCATCGTCCGGTTCACAAATCTCCACGCTCTTTTGAAGGTAGATATTTATCCCTTGTTTTATGTTTAAAGGTACTCGGGCATTTGACCGACGGTCATTTAACTGAATGGATATTTAGCCGAAAATGTCGTGGCGTACTTACTTGTATGTCACATTCTTTATCGTAATGTGCTAGATATATTTATATTTATTTATTGTATTAATTTATAACTTTTTCGGGTTTTTTTTTGACAGGCTTTTTTTAAAACTCTATTCAGTATATATTATATTTTACTTCAAATATTACTGTAAGATGATAAGTATTTTGAGAAAAAGCACATTTTACTACAGCAAAAATCTTAAGCTTTTACGATATGAAAGATCTTTCAATTTCGCTTTTAATGATCATTATCTTAAAGGGATGAACTAGCTTTTATCTTACTGTTAAATATGAATTTAAATAATTAGGTGCTACTTTTTACCCAAATACACTCAAATATTTTTTAAAATACAACTTCAATAAACAAATATTGAAATAAGAAAACTTAACTTTAAATTTAGATTTAGTAATTTAATTACTTGAAATTCACTGGTAATTATTAGTCCTATTCTACTGTATAAAACTGCTAATTAGAATACTTAAAGTATTGCTTGTTGCTATTTTTACTTGTACTTTTTCGGTCAAATGCCTGTCGGCTAAATCTCCGTTCGGCCACATATCCGTCGGCTAAACGTCCGGCTACGACGTTTAGGATCGGGTTTCCAGTTCCTTCTAAAGCCTTCTCATTCTCTTTCCCTTCCAGTATCCCCTTGCGTCTTAGTGTCATTATCGCCTTGCTTGGGGGTGATTTTTTTTTCTTTTTTTAATGTCCAATTACTGTAGTAATGCTTTTGCCATTTCCAAGGGACCCAGTCATTATGGGCGTTGACATAATCCTCCAGGCTACAATGTATTCTCATTTCCCGGGTAAGGGTCAATAGTTTTACTTGATTTTTGACTTCCTTTCGTTCTCTTTTACTTGTAACTCAATATCAGCCTGATCTGATCTCGATTGGATTAGAAGGTCGGTTTCGATTTCAAATCCAAGAAGAGTTTATTTTTTGAATCGGAATCGCCCCAAGCCAGACAGTAATGCCACTAAAACACAAGGGGTTACAGGGTGTGAAAGAATTAGGAACAGAAACATTTAATGATAAGCAGAAAGAGAGGAGAGTAATCAGGAGGACAGTAGATAGCGATTGACATTGCATTTAATTTTTTTCAGATTAAAGTTGGTTGAAAAGTATGGAGCCGGAAGTGAGTTCCACAAGCAAGAAGTGTGAGAAAAGAAACTGTCAGCATAGAACTTGCGGTTACATCTAGCCATCTCAGTTGTAAATTGATGAGATCTCCACGCCAGTCTAGTGCTGCGTTTAAATTCGAAAAACTCTAGGTAATCTAGCGAACAGCTCCTTCGGACAATTACCATAAAAATATTTATAAAAAAAGACATAGAGGCAAGCTTACGGCGTTGGAAAAGTGACTGGAGCTGAGCTGCCAGATCAGGACCAATAATATTGTAGATTTTTCTTTGGATCTTATCAAAGAACTCAAGGTGAATAGCAGGGGCACCGGACCATATGGAGCAGCAATATTCTAAGTACGGACGAATGGTAGAATTAGAGATATGTAAGATAGATGCTGGAAAGAAAAAATGTCTCGAACGACACCGTGAACCAATTTCCTTAGCAGCTGATCTGACGATTGATTCAATGTAATCTAAAGTTTGCTACTTAGCTGATTGGTGACATCCCGACTCCAGAGTTTCGTAGACGGACCCTCCAGCAATCAATCTGTTCACTCGTCAGGGGATATCTATCTTTGCCTGCTAATATCTATCTATCTGTGATTATGTCTATGTGTCTCTCTGTTTATGTATGTCGTTTTCCTTTTCTCGTTCCATTTCCATCTATTTCGCACTCCATAGTGTATCAACTTTCTTAGCAGCTGACATGGCAATTTTATTTATTAACGTTTAATTTTAGTCTTTAAAATGTCATGTCTTTGCCAGGAAGAGTAAAACGATGAGACCTAGTTGCCAATCAAGTAGTGCGCTTCATTTCATGATTTCGAGCTACAAAAGAGGAAAGCCCAGAGGAACTGCCATAAAAATATTTATAGAAAAGGCAACGAGAAGCTAAGTTAAGGCGGTGGGGAAATGACTGATGCCGAGGTGCCATGTCAGGACTGACAAAGGATATTAGAGCAGAAACTCGATGACCGCGATGCTATCCACATATTTCATCATCATCATCATCATCATCATCATCATCATCACCATAATCTATGTGCCGTGTACTTTAGGGACGTGGATGATTAAGATTCTCGACTATTTCATATCCATTTTAAATTCTCTACAAGGTTAATCGGAAAGATTAAAATACAAATGTGTCATATAGGAAGAAAATGAGTGACTACCGACACCGAGGTTCGAACGTGAATCTATGGACTTAAAAATATATGTTTTCCGCGAGGTGTATAAATAGCGATGTCAGGCTACTGACTACAGTGATTATCGAGTGATAACTGAGTAGAAATATCCAGTCGAATTAGTGTGAATTATTGTGCGTCGATGATTTGGGTTTTGATTTAGGATTTACCGGACGTAAAGTCGATCCGCCCTACTAACAAGGTAGTCACTGAAATGACTAATTATCTTTGGTTGACTTTGACTTCTTTCTTCTTGTTAAGTATTTATTTGCGGTTGAAATTAAATACTTTTTTATTTTAACACTGAAGTCATGAGTTATAGTTAATCATTAACAGCCACCGTACGTCATAAAAGATAGCAAAACTTGAAATCGCGTTTAAGTTTGTCTGGCTGGTTATATATATATATATATATATATATATATATATATATATATATATATATATATATATATTGAGAAAGAGAATAATTAGTAGTAATATTTATTCAAATAAATTTGTTTTAGTTTGCTGCGCTATAAAAAATATACAACGTTGTTATAAAAATATATACAACATATATATATATATATATATATATATATATATATATATATATATATATATATATATATAACGTTGTCATATAGGAAGACAAAGTGTAACTACCGACGCCGAAGTTCGAGCGTGACACTCTGGACTTATGAAATATATTTTTCCACCACGTGTATAAATAGAGTATCAGGTTACTGACTGCAGTGATTATTGAGTGATTATTGAGTGGAACTATCCAGTCGAATTAGTGTGAATTATTGTGTGTCGAAGATTTGGGTTTTGATTTAGGATTTACCGCACGTTAAGCCGAGCCGAACTACTACAAGGTATTCACTGAAATGGTTAATTATCTTTGGTTGACTTTTACTTCTTTGTTCTTGTTAAGTATTTATTTTAGGTTGTAAATAAATACTTTTCTTTTTATTTTAACACTGAAGTCTTGAGTTATAGTTAATCATCAACGGCCACCTTACGTTACAAAAGTCTCTAATGTAAACGATCCTGAAGTAACATCTTGACTTCCGTCTCTCTCAACGCCGTGATGTGACTTTCCTTCTTTTTTTCTGCATTTATTTTCATGAAAACTGTTCTGATAAGCTTTTCTCCTTCGTGGCCCGAGTGCATGAATTTAAACTAGATTGGCAATTAGGTCTCTCCGTTTTATAATTGAACTACTTAGAAGCAACCGTCAATTCTATTCTAATAGTTTCTTTACTCGCACTTCTCACCTAGAACTCTCTTCCAGTTTCCTGCTTCCCTGACACATACAAACTTTAAAAAAAATGAATGCTATGTCTATCGTCAGGCGTATAAATAGCGGTGTCAGCCTACTGACTGAAGCGATTATTGGGTGACTATTGAGTGAAACTATCCAGTCGAATTATTGTGCATTTTGGTTTTGATTTAGGATTTACCGGACGTTAAGGTATTCACTAAAATGATTAATTATCTTTGGCTGATTTTTCCTTTTTTGTTCTTGTTAAGTATTTATTTGCGGTTGTAATTAAATACTGTTTTATCTTAACATTGAAGTCTTGAGTTATACTTAATAATTAACGGCCACCGTACGCCACAAAATAATGTAATTTTAAACATAATTAAGGTTCATCCTCAGAAATTGATATTTTTGGGTGTGTAAGACATAAGGAAGTTTGAGATCTGGGGAAAAGTGCTAAATTAATCAAAAGAGTGTTTTTTTTTAATAAGCTCAGACAGTTACGTGCACTACGCGATAAATGCTCGAGTGATCATGTTTCTTTTGATTCATGACTGACTATGCAGAAAATTTTCCTGCAGTAATTTGTCATTTCATTCTGCGGTAGATTGGTTGTCAATCAAGGCTAACGAACTCAGTCTGCCCTGCTATTTGATTCATAGCTGGAAGAGGGAGAAGGGATGGATTCATTTTTTTGTTTATTATTCTTTTCCATTCAATTCGAGTGCTCCAACTACAACTGGAATTATTGATGTCCTCATGTGCCACAATTTTGATATTTCCTCTTCAAGATCCTCGTATTTTCATAGTTTTTTTGAAGGCAGGGACTGTCATGTCAATAAAATCATTATTATTATTATTGTTATTATTATTATTATTATTATTTTATTTACTTTGATTTCTGGCGTGTACACATGACGTTTCGGTTCCCGCCAAGTGACCTAAGTTTAGAAATGTCATTATGACAATTTCCACTGAAAAAACAAAACCAAAAAAAAAAATAAATAAAATAAAAATAACATATTTTACATAGATAAAGCCCTTCGTAAGGTGTGGGATGTACTCGTGAGAACATTTTTTTTTGTATTTCTTTAAGACATAGGCCTCCAGGAATCCCTTCAATTAGTCCACTGGAAACTTTTCCAAACAATACGAGGGCTCCAACTGAAACATTCTCATGTGCCACATTTTTGAGATTTCAGTTTCCAGGTCCTTGTATTTTGACAGCTTTTTGAATATCTTCAAAGATACATTGCAGTCTGCAGGGACTGTCATATCAATAAGGAAGCGGTCTCTAATAACAATGTCTGGGCGGTTGGCTTTGATTGTTCTGTCAGTGTGTATTGTGTAGTCCCATAGAATTGTAACAGGTCCTATCTCCGTAACCGGGTCTGGGTGGTGTTCATACCAATTTCTTTCAGTTTCCTTCCCGTAGAAGTTGCATATTTTCCAGTGCAGATATTGGGCCACTCTGTCATTCCGGGGTTTATATTCACTGGGTGCCAATACTGAGCAACCTGATACGAGATGACCAATTATTTCTGGGTATTTATCACAGAACCCTCACTTTGGGCAAACAATATTTTAGTATGTGTGCTTGATATTTTCTAGTTACTATTATTATTATTATTATTATTATCATTATTATTATTATTATTTCCTTTGATTTCTGGCGTTTACATATTTCTTTCTGGGTCCCGCCCAGGGACCTAAGGTTAGAAATGGCGTCATGACACTTTCCACTGACAAAAAAAAAAAAAAAAAATTTACATAGATAAAGCCCTTCGTAAAGTGTGGGCTGTACTTGTCAGAACAATTTCTTATACCTCTTTGAGGCATGAACTTCCAGGATTATTATTATTATTATTATTATTATTGTGGTTATTATTATTATTATTGTTATTATTATTGTTATTATTGTTGTTATTATTATTGTTGTTGCTATTGTTATTATTATTATTGTTATTATTATTGTTATTATTGTTGTTATTATTATTGTTGTTGCTATTGTTATTATTATTATTGTTATTATTATTGTTATTATTGTTGTTATTATTATTGTTGTTGCTATTTTTATTATTATTATTGTTATTATTATTATTATTATTGTTCTTATTATTATTGTTGTTGCTATTATTATTATTATTGTTGTTGTTATTATTATTGTTGTTATTGTTATTATTATTATTATTATTATTATTGTTGTTATTGTTGTTATTATTATTATTGTTGCTATTGTTATTATTATTATTATTATTATTATTATTATTGTTGTTATTATTATTGTTGTTGCTTGTTGTTGCTATTATTATTATTATTATTGTTATTATTATTGTTGTTATTATTGTTATTTATTATTATTATTATTATTATTATTATTATTATTATTATTGTTATTATTATTATTATTGTTGTTATTATTGCTTATTATTATTTTGTTTTATTATTATTATTATTGTTATTATTATTGTTTTATTATTATTTTTTTTATTATTATTTTTTCTATTATTATTATTATTATTTTTATTATTATTTTTGTTGTTATTATTATTATTATTATTTATTATTATTATTATTTTTTTATTATTGTTGTTATTATTATTTTATTATTATTATTTTATTATTATTATTATTATTATTATTATTATTATTGTTTTGTTATTATTATTATTATTTTTTATTATTATTGTTATTATTATTTTTTATTATTATTATTATTAACGCCTTATTATTGTTATTATTATTGCTGTTATTATTATTGTTATCATTATTGTTGTTATTGTTATTATTTTTATTATTGTTGTTGTTATTATTATTGTTATTATTATTATTATTGTTATCATTATTGTTGTTATTATTATTGTTATCATTATTTTTATTATTGTTGTTGCTATTATTATTGTTATTATTATCATCATCATTCGATTTCTGCTATGGACACACTACCTACCAAGTCTGCGGAAAGACCTAAGGCAGGTCGTGGTGTGTTGTTATAACACATTTCATGTTAATTTTTTTTTTTTTTTTATCTCCGATGAAGTTGCTAGCGTTACATAGACAAAGTTCTCCTTAGTGTGTGTGCTGTACTTAATAAGACAATTTTCTGTATGTCTCTTAAGCTGGGGTTTCAGGGATTCTTTCAATGTGTTGTTTTGTTCCATTTTTATAATTCCAAGTGCACCTATTACCACTGGTATTATTCTTGTTTTCAATTTCCACATTTTTTCTATTTCAATTTCCAGGTCTTTGTATTTTGATAGTTTTTCAAATTCCTTTTGGTTGCTATAAGTTACAATCCGCTGGACAAGCCATATCAATTAGTAGGCAAGTTTTTTCTTTCTGGTTTTTGACAATAATGTCCGGCCTATTTGCTTCAATTTTTCTGTCTGTGTGGATGGTATAATCCCATAGAATGGTGACATCTTCTATTTCTGTAACCGGCGCTGGCCGATGTTCATACCAGTGTTTGCTTACACATTTTCCAAAGTGTTTGCACATTGTCCAGTGTAAGTATTGCCCCACTCTATCGTGACGATTTTTATATTCATTTGGGGCAAGTATAGAACATCCTGAGATTAGATGGTCTATTGTTTCTTGGTATTTGTCACAGAACCTGCATTTTGGATCCACATTATTATGTATGATATTTGCCTGAAAATTCCTAGTGAAAAGACTCTGGTCTTGCGCTGCAAGAATAAAGCCTTCAGTTTCAGACTTTAATCCAGATGCTCATAACCATCGATGAGTATTAACTTTATCAACATTGGGTTTATTTGCACGTTCTGGATATTGGCCATGCAGAGGTTTGTCTTGCCAGCGTTGTTTCATTATTATTGTTATTATTATTATTGTTATTATTATTATTGTTATTATTATTATCACTTAAAATAGCGATTTATCAAAAGAAAAAGAAAATTTTTATTAAATGTGTTTTCTTTCGAATTTTATCAGTGCAACGATAGACGTTCATCTCATATATCAAAAGCTACGTCATCCTTACTGCTTCTGCTTTTATATAGTCTATGCCTTAGCTATGTTATTTTGGGCGCTCATTTTAAGATATCACTCCTAAAACGCAGGAGTCTTATGCCCCGGGTAATTCGGTCACTTCTGCTGATCCTTAATTCGTTTCCCGGGTTTCCTTGTTATCCCACTCCCTATTTCCCGAGGTATCAATGGAGATCACGTTCTATCTCGCCTTGTCTCGCATTCAGAAGCGTCTTCTCCAACACTAATAAGTATTGGGAAATATCCCAATACTTATTAGTGCGTAAACGTATGTAACGAACCCAACTGGAATTGGAACTCGCCTCTACGAGCCCTCCTATCCGAACCTTTACGCATTACATCACGACGGACATTTAATAAACTACCGGAGAGGAGAATCAGAAAATTTCCTAAATATCAACACCCCCACCAAAAAAAACATAACCCCCCTTCCCCAACTTTCTAATTGCTGTAGGGCGAGATCAAGTCGGACTTGTTACAGGTCTCTTTGTTAACATTATGAGGCCCTAAGCCACGGTTTCAATATGGCGAATATTATAATAAAAACAGAAGGGAAAATATTTTTTTTAAAACAAAATGTCTCCACTAGGTTGAGTCATAAGTAATTCCCGTTTTGGGGAACCAATTTAAATCACAAACGTATCGTCCTATCAATCATGCGTGACAGTTCAGAATAAAGTTGTTTTTTTTTTACCGAGTATTGGCAGCGTACACAGTGGATTAAAGGAGGAATACCACACAAATCCGACCTCATTAGGTGTATTCTCTCCTACCAGATATATTCAGCTTGATTTGCACCAACCTTTTTTTTTCCGATCGCTCCGAAACTTTTTTTTAATGCAAACCAGATCCAAGAGTTCGTCGAAATAATTTTCACGGCACAATCTACGGTTATTTTTAGCTCAAATATTTCCACAGAGCGGGCTGCCTTGATAAGTGGCAACACGTCAGTGCAGAAAGTGTTGAATATATAATTAAATAAAATCTTATTGAAGATTATTTCTTTATAATCTTCTTCGTCTCGAGTCGCTACACCTCACCCGTCCAGTGTTGTCCACAGAGCCTTGCCTTGGGTTGTTAAGGTTCTAATGTCGTTAAGTATGCAGGAATATTCAAGATTCTTAATAGAAATTAGTAAACAAGAACGGAATTTATTTATGACTCATAGGGTTTGAAATACATAGGGACGAACTGAAAAAAAGCCTTTATACATTTTATAACTACACGCTATTCCGATTTAATTTTTCTCACGGGTTAACCATACAACAGAATAGGGGAAATCATGACTCTCCATATTTTCCTATCCTTTTTAGCTCTTAGTAATGATTGAATTGTACCATACCCCCCCCACTAGCTTTTCTGCTATCCAATTACAGAAGCTTGTTCGCTTACTCGCTGGAGAGATGCTTTCAGTCAATTATGTGCCATGCGTGATACACTGACGAGGTAGTTTTTTTTTACCCAGCAGGAAGTTTCCATTTGTTTCTGTCGTAGACCAGTTGCCATCCAAGGCTATAGAACCCGGTCTGTCATGCTAGCCTCTTCTTCTAAGTTATGGATTCGACTGGAATTCGAAATCGGTTCTTCGATTCCTCAATCCGAGCCGCTATCTATTTCTCCTTCTTGTGTGTATTTTAAGGAAAAGAAATCTAGAAAATGTACCTAAGGTTAAATTTAAACTTGAATGGTGCCTGTTAATTTTGATAGTAGTTGTAATAAATTTTAATGTTAATTAAATCGTAGCTCTGTCTAAAAAAAACTGCATTAATAAATGCACCATTTTTTTTCCATAGAGGAACATAGGCAAGCATAATTGCAAAATATGAAAATTACCAAATTTTAAATTCGTAATAAAGTATATATATATATATATATATATATATATATATATATATATATATATATATATAAATATAAAAACTGTTTGTTACAAATGGAATTTTCGCATTTATGTTCAAAGAGCGCCAAATTATTTTGTTCATTTCTGTTCGATAAAAGTGACTCAGCTGGTTTTTTTACTAAAAATATTTTTGTCAATTGTTTTTGGGGTTAAAATAACTTTTAATCTTACTAATATAAAAACCCCTTCCCAAACACCTAGGAAAAAATGTTTTTTCACCCTAAGGTATTCTATTGATAATTATAATTTTGGATATAAATGAAATTCAGGAAAAAAACTCTGTGCCAAAAAAGTGACTCAGATATCGCATTCTAAATATTAAACTGGTAAATTTAATGAACTTTTGACAAAATATTGAAAACTATTTTACAATGCACCCAGAACAATATTCTAGAGAATTCTAGAACAGCTTAAATTAAATCTAGAGCATTCCAGAATATTCCAGAAAGCCTGATACAGTATAAAAACAGCTTGAAATAGCCACTCAGAACCACTTATGGCATCTATTATTGCCCTCTCAAAAGCAGGCAAGTCTTCGAGAGAAATTGCTATAACCTCGCAATCAATAGACTCTCGAGTGCTTAGGGCACATAATGATGCCACTCCTGCTCCAAGGAAAGAAACAAGGGGACAAAAGAAAAAGATTGATGATAGAACTGGCAAAGTAATCAAGAGAGAAGTTGTGAAGAATAGGACTATAACTAACCAAGAAATTGCAGCCAATCTAAGCGAAGAGCAATGTATTAGTCTTGCCTCTTCAACAGTCCGTCGGTGGCTGTTAGAACTAGGCTACAAATCTTGTACACGAAGGTTTAAGCGAAGGCAACAAGGCCAAGAGACTTGAATGGGCTCACTATTACAAAAATTTCACCGTAGAAGACTGGAAGAATGTTCTCTTCTCAGATGAAACTAAAGTTGAGCTAAATTCAAAGGATAAGCAATCTAAAATCCGAAGAAGAAGCTTTGAAAGCTCTTTGAATTTAGCAGTAAGTACTGTCAAGCATCCGTTCAGTATAATGTTCTGGGGATGCTTTTCTTTTCATGGTACTGGTTTCTTAAAACCTATTGAAAAGACCCTCAGGAACGAGCAGTACAAGAGAATTTTAGAGTCTTGTCTGCTCCCTTCTGTTGAAAGGGTGCAAATCGACCCCACCAAGCTCATTTTTATGCAGGATAATGCGCCCCGTCACAAATCAAAATTGATGAAGGAATACTTTGATGAGAAGCAGGTGAGTGTTATGACATGGCCGCCCCAATCTCCTGACCTCAACCCCATAGAAAACTTATGGAGCATTATAAAGTACAGGCTCTCGAGAAAGCAGTTGATCAACAAAGAGGATTTGATTGTGAATTTCATATCCGAATGGAATTCAATGCTTGGAGATGAGATTTGCCAGAACCTAACCAAGTCAATGCCAAAAAGGGTTGAAAAGGTTATTCAAAATAAAGGAGGACCCATAGATTATTTAATATTTCGAACTATTACCTATTATAAATAAATTATATCTCTATTATTCTTTATTTAAAGCTGTTTGGTTATGTTTCTATTGAATACTAGTTGCAGAAAATAAGTGAGTCACTTTTTTTGCATAGAGTTTTTCCCTAAATCTCATTTATATCCAAAATTATAATTATCAATAGAATACCTTAGGGTGAATAAACTGTTTTACTAGGTGGTCGGGAAGGGGTCTTTATATTAGTAAGATTAATAATTAGTTTGACCCCAAAAACAATAGGTGAAAATTTTTTTTAAGTAAAACAAATCAGGTGAGTCACTTTTATCGAAGATCACTGTATGTTCTAAAGTGGGCTGCACGTAAGAATCATTTAGAAACCACTGATTTTTACTTTTATTTATTAATTAGAAATACTATAGTGAAATAGAGACGATGTTTTCTTACTAGTTTGTACCATCGCTTATTTTTTTAACGAGAGTACGAATACAGACGCGACTAGAAGAAAAAAAAAACAATTCTGTTCTGTATAAGTTACCAAAGTTGTTCAGTGACGCGACGAGGTGGTGTAATGGTTAGCAAGCTTGTCTCGCTAGAACTATTACGGCTGAGTAGTGAGTTCAATCCTCACTGTGTGCCCTTTACTTTCGGTCTTGTGCCACATGACACCCTCGTGGGGGGGGGGTGTACTCAATGTCGTAAGTTGTTCACTGACTGAAAAAGTTAAAAAAGCCGAAAGAAAGAGAATCTTGCTTATTTAGGCATTCTTTAATTTATCATAGCCATTGTTCCCTTGACTTAATTAAATAGGAAAATTGTTTTCAAGTTGTTGGGAGTATATTTTATTTGATGCTTTTTATATATACGAGTCACACGTATGAACAATTGAATATAAATCACTTCAGGTTCAGAACAATGTTAGTATTGTCAGGTAAGTTAAAAAAATCTCTTGCTAATGCTTCTCTAGTTTTATTATCAGGGCAGTCAGTTTTGGTGGCTCTCATTCCCATAATACAAAAATTACTTTAGAAATAGAAAAGAACACACACATTCTATCTCTCGTATATAAAACACACACACACACACACACACATATATATATATATATATATATATATATATATATATATATATATATATTTGATAGTTGTATATTTAGGCAGCAATCTTTCCTTTATTCATGTTTCATTAAAAGCGACAGACAAGGTACTACGGTTGAGCTTTTTATTTAATTTTTCTTGTGTTCTGACACTAGCTTTCTTTTCTAGACAAAGGGTGTGTAAGAACTGTCCAAATGTTTTATATTTCCGAGCGCTTTCGGCTATACCTTTAGCCATTATCAAGGATGATTCGATTTTTTAGCTTACTTGAGTGTGTGCGTTCTGTGTATGCCTTAGTATGTGGTAGGGATGTTTTTAATTTCCGAATCCGGTTAGCACATTGTGGCTTTGTTCGTAGTTAATATTGTTAAGAGTTCGCTTTTTCTTTTTTATTATTAAAGCTTCCATTATTTCTAGTCTTTTTTTGCAGGTGGATGCAGTTAATATATTTGTGTTTAAAATTTAAAAATTCAACCTCAGCGTTGCGACCGCACGCTCCAAAAAAATTCTTACACTTAACAATAACACATTTCTAAAAAACATATTTCGGATTACATCTATTTTTTCGTTGTCCTCTTATTACCGAGAAGTAAAAAACAAAAACAAATCTATTTCCATACCTGATGATATCTGTAGGAACAGACGAAAGCTTGTAAAAAACTAAAAAAAGACCTTATGTAACTGGAATTTATAAACAGGGATCATAACATTCATATACAGGTTCGGGGTTAATGTAATTTATTAAATTTGTTTGCGAAGATGTATTCTCGCCATTTATGTCATTAACCTCTATATCTGTTTTTTTGTATGAATGATTCATGTAATATATATATATATATATATATATATATATATATATATATATATATATATATATTGCTTGAAATTTGGTATATTTGTTCAGTGCTCAATATCGGAGATACTGTGAATATTTCTGGCGGAGTGCATTGCGTCATGGTGCCACCGTGTGTACCATCGATTTTGTTGATTTGTTTTTGAGTTTCTCTCTTCATCAGACCTAAATCTCCAACCCCAACAAGAACAGTTTTACTTTTTATTATTATTATTATTATTATTATTATTATTATTATTATTATTATTATTATTTCCTTTGATTTCTGGCGTGTACACATTTCCTTCCGAGTCCCAACCAGAGACCTAAGGTCAGAAATGGCATCATGACATTTTCCACTGACCAATTACCCCCCACCCAAAAAAAAACAAAACAAAAAACAAACAAGAAAAAAAAACAGCACACATAATTTACATAGATAAAGCCCTTCGTAGGGTGTGGGCTATACTCTTGAGAACAATCTTTTGTATTTCTTTAAGGTATGGGCTTCCAGGAATCCCTTCAGTTAGTCTACTGGAATCCTTTCCAAGCAATCCGAGGGCCCCAACCACAACAGGGATTGTTGATGTTCTCGTCTGCCTCATCATCGTTACTATTATTATTATTATTATTATTATTATTATTATTATTATTATTATTTCCTTTGATTTCTGTTTTAAACTCTTTTCATTCCGGGTCCTAATCAGAGACCTAAGGTCAGAAATAGCTTTATGATGTTTTCCACTAGTCATTTAAAAAAAAAACATGATCACACACATTTTACATAGATAAAGCTCTTCGTAATATATCAATTGTACTTATACATAAATTTTTTTTTGTATTTCTTAAAGGCTTGGGTTACCAGGAATTCCTTCGACGATTCTATTGGAACCATTTCCAATAGATCTGAGGGCTCAAACTACAACTGGAATAACTAATCTCCTCATGTGCCACAATGTTGAGATTTCTATTTCAAGATCGTTGTATTTTGATAGTTTTTTTTTGTACAAACGTCGCTTGTCTTGTTTATTATTATTATTATTATTATTTTTATTTCCTTTGATATCTGGCGTTTACACATTTCTTTCCGGGTCACACGCAGAGACCTAAGGTTAGAAATGGCATCATGACACTTTCCACTGACAAAAAAAAAAAAAAAAAAAATTACATAGATAAAGCCCTTCGTAAAGTGTGGGCTGTACTTGTGAGGAAAAAAAATGTATTTCTTTGAGGCATGGACTTCCAGGAATCCCTTCAATTAGTCTACTGGAATCTTTTCCAACCAATCCTAGGGCTCCAACTACAACAGGGATTGTTGATGTTCCCATGTGCCACATTATTATTATTATTGTGCTTGTCCTCGCTTCCAGGATTTGCACGACCGTTGCGCCCTGCCAATAACTCATAAATAATGGGCTATTCCGTTTTGGCCACGTGGAAAGAGGGAAAATACCTTCAACGATGCATTTCACCTGCAGGGACTGGTGTGTCAGTAAGAAAATCATATTCTGTTCTTGTGGTGTTTGATCACGATGCCATTTATTATTATTATTATTATTATTATTATTATTATTATTATTATTATTACTTAGAATAGACAGACACTTATTAAAAGAAAAGGAAAAAACTGTTATGAAGTGTGTTTTCTTTCGTATTTTATAAATTCAACGGCAGACGTTCATCGCCTATATCTAAAGCTGTTCGATCCTTACTTTTACATAGTCTATGCCTTATATACTTTTATATAGTCTTTGCCTTACCTATGACTCCCTTTAGGCATTCATTTACATATCACTATATCTCGCTAAAACGCAGGGGTCTTATGTCCCGGGCAGTTCAGTCACTTCTGATCCTTAATTCGTTTTCTGGGTTTCTTTGATATCAACTCCCTATCTCCCGAGATATCATTGGAGATCTCGTCATGTCTCGCCCTGTCTCGCCTTGTCTCGCATTCAGAACCGTTTTCTCTATTCCTCCATTCTTCTGAAGTTTCAGTGCATTCATTATGGCTATCTATATTATCCATACGTTCATCTTACGACATTTCTTTCCCTAAAGGTAAGTTTCGTTTTTGTTTGTCAAAATTACTGCTGGAAACATTAGTAAACATGTCTTTATTATTTTTCTCCTCTTCCTCTTTGTCTTGTGACCTAATCTGACGTTTATATGGTCTGTGGATGTCTGTGCCAGGTCCTTTCAGGGCGTAGGCGATCATGGCTCTCCACTTTCCTCTATCCCTTGCAGATCTCAACAAGTTCTTTCCCTCTGCCATCTCCCCAAGAGCACGTCCTGTCATCCATTTGCTTAAGCCCGCCAGGAATGTCACGCTCAGCTTTCCCTTGTCAAAGAGGGACAAGGGAAAGCAGCGCGTGGCATATTTCGACCCGTGAGTATCAGATTCTCCAGGCCCTCCTTCCTTATTATATGTCCCAGAAACTTTAGCTGCCTCTTCCTGATGTTAAGCATGAGCCTCCTCTTTGTCTGCATTATCTCCAAGACCTAGTCTTTGCTCACGCGCTCGCTCCACGAAATCCTCAGCATCCTTCTGTAGAACCACATCTCCGCGCCTAGAGTCTCTTCAGTCTTGAGGAAATCGTCCAGCATTCGCGGCTCAGTATATGCCTTAGCTCTGCTAATTAGTCAGTCATTTACATATCACTACGAAGACACACTGTTTAACAATGTTTGACAAAATTTCAACAGTATGACTGTCTTCGTCAAATTAGGTTTAAAAATTGTACATATAAATATAAAAAATATAAAAAAAACTAATACAAGTCTTTGTACAAGCGTCGCTTGTCTTGTTTATTATTATTATTATTATTAATATTATTATTATTATTATGTCCTCCCTTCGATGATTTGCACGACCCTTGCGCCCTGCCAATAATTCTTAAATAATGAGCTATTCCGTTTTGATCGCGTGGAAAGTGGTAAAAGCCACTATTTGGTTTCAGTAACAAAATTAAAGAAAGAAAGATAGAAGTGGAGAGAAAGAGAGAGAGAGAGAGAGAGAGAGAGAATCAGATTTAGCTGATAAGAACAGATACTCCACTTTGATCTTTGATCGCTGGTGTTGTCATCGGGGGCCAGCCTGCGTGCCACTAGCGGCTTGCGTGTAGGGTTCCGTGCTATGCCGTCTGGACAGGCGTGCATTGTTTTCTTGTACCTATATCCATCTGTGGGTTAAATCGCAGGTTAGACTGTGTTCTCTAGCCTTGGTTGCCGACCACTCTAGAAGGAAGACAACTCGGAATTCGAAAAATCAACGGGAAACCAATCAACTAAATTTTCTAAAAGAAGGTGACGATTTACCGACAAGGTGTTTGCGGATCCATGCCCTGAAGGGACATGGCGCTTTACAAAAATGGCTACGAAATGGCTATCGTCTTGAAAATTCTGGTCTAGTCTATTGAATTCTCGTTTGCACAAATGCCTTTGAGAATCAATCACTTCTCCCCACATCATCCCATGGGTTAAATAAAAGGGTAGACTAGGCCCTATAACATTGGTTGGCAGTCCGTGTAGGAGAAGAGCAATCCTAAATTCAAAACTTGGAGAATGCAACGGGTCACCACTTCACTGTCATTCACAAGAAATCATAGCACTTCATAGATAGGGAAGATGTGGAGAGCCATGATCGTTTACATTCTTATAGGACGTGGCATATAAATATTGTTGCGCTCTCTTTCATCGATAAGGAATATTTTGCGCTCTCCTTGAAAAATAAGGAAGTTGTGGAGAGCCATGATCATTTACTTCTGATCGGACGTGGCATATAAAAATATTCTGGCGCCTTCTTTCATCGATAAGAATAATGTTGCAAATTCCTTCATAGATAAGGAAGCTGTGGAGAGCCATGATCGTTTATCTTCTGATTGGACGTGGCATATAAAAATATTGTGGCACCTTCTTTCATCGATAAGAATATTGTAGCACCCTCCTTCATAGATAAGGAAGTTGTGAAGAGCCATGATCGTTTATCTTCTGATCGGACGTGGCATATAAAAATATTGTGGCACCTTCTTTCATCGATAAGAATATTGTTGCACCCTCATTCATAGATAAGGAAGTTGTGGAAAGCCATGATCGTTTACCTTCTGATCGGACGTGGCATATAAAAATATTGTTACATCGATTCATTTTTATTTCTTTCTCAATTTACTAAATATATGTTTTTATTTATTTTTGCATTCACTTTCACACATATTTTTGAGCATCAATCTCCCCCCCCCACATCCACTAATGGATTAAATAACAGGGTAGGCTAGGCTCTATAACTTTGGTTAGCAGCCGGCGTAGTAGAAGGACAATTGTGAATTTAAAACCGTAGAAAAAACTACTATCTTTCCCAAAAATTCACAGGCTTTTACACAGATAGGGAAGCTGTGGAGAAACATGATCGCCTCCGTTCTGAAGGAACGTGGCATATATAAATATTGTTGTACTCTCTTCTTCATTGAGTTTTTTTTTTTTTTTCATCCAGCAGCTTCTTAAATATATTGGAAGAGCTGACAATTGTCATAACAAAGAGACTGTCGTCAAGCGTCGCCAGTGCAAGGGAGATAAATCTTGTGCAAACATATGTGCCTTTTTTCTTTAGTTTCATTTCATTTCCTTCATTGTTATTATATTCTTTCGCTTTGTCTCTCAGCTTGTTTCCCATCTCGCCACATCAGCTCAAATGCATTTTTGTTTGTTTCTTAATTGGATTGACTAAACCAATCCTCGGCACGGCCGTTAAGCGATTAAAAAAGAAATAAAAAACCAAAAAAAAACCTGATGTTTGGTCATCTAGAGAAGTGGGTTGGGCTGAGAACTTCTCAGAAACACCTCGTGTCATTTTTTTCCTTGTCTATCTCTGTTTCTCTCTCTCTCTCTCTGTGTCTTTCTCCCTGCCTCGCTAATATGGATTCGACACTCTCTCATACGAGAAACCCCTTCTGGACACCAGACTGGCCCCGGTCGTCTTTGGGAATCCGCCTTTTATTACGAATGATTTCAATAAAATGGAGGAAAAAACAACTGTCTGTGGTGATGAGGAAGAAAAGGCCAGGTTTACAAACAGTTGGAAATCTGTGGATGTTTTTGGCAGATTGCAAACCCCGTCATTGATAAGGTCATAATGCCAGTAAATACGAGTTAAAAACTTAGCACTCGTTAACTGGCAGTCTCGAGTTCAGTTCCTTGGTCGAGTAGTGCCAAAAATGTTTAATATTCTACTTCCATAGTAAAGACAGTCATCAGGCACCTCGACGTGGTGCAATGATTAGCAAATTCATCTTGCTAGATCAATGAGTACCTCACTGGGTGCCTTATAACTTTGGCCTTGTGCCACATGTAAGTCACGCTTATAAAATCACCATAGTAAAGTCAAACATCAGAGTAATGCGTAGCAAGCTTTACTCACTGTGTAAATTTGATCTTCCTTGTGATGATGATGATGATGATGATGATGATGTTAATGATGATTATGATGATGATGGTGCTGGTGAGGATGATGATTATGATGATGATGATGATGATGATGATGATGATGATGGTGTTCTTGGTGTTGGTAATGATGATGATTATGATGATGGTGGTGATGATGCCGGTGTTGTTGCTGCTGTTGATGATTATGATGATGATGGTTGTGGTGGTGATGATGAGAATGATGATGGTCGTGGTGATGACGGTGATGATTATGATGACGATGGTGACCGATGATGATGATGATGAGGGTGATGATGATGATGATGATGGCGTTGTTGATGATGATAATGATAATGATGATGATGATTATGATGAAGATGGCGGTGGTGGTGGTAGTCATGATGAGGATGAAGATGATGAGGGTGATGATGATGATGGTGTTGTTGATCGTGCTGATGATGGTGGCGGTGATGATGATGAGGGTGATGATGATGAGGGTGATGATGATGAGGGTGATGATGATGATGATTAGAAAGATGATGGTGGTGATGATGAGGAGGATGATGAGGAGGATGATGATTATGATGATGATGGTGGAAGGTGACGATGATGAGGCTGAAGGCGATGAGGCTGATGATGATGATGAAGCTGTTGTTGATCAAGCAGATGATGATGGCGGCGGTGATGATGGTGATGATGATGGTGCTATTGCTGTTGATGATGATGATTAGGAAGATGATGGTGAGGATGATGATGGTGAGGATGATGATGATGGTGATGGATAGATAAAGAAATCGGGTGAATCCGTTGTCATCGTTACCTGCCATCTGTTGTGACCCAATAGATACTGAATTTACGGCGGACAATACCCGACATTTGGGGCCAAAAAAGATGGACGATGTATTCATGCCAAAATGAGAAGTGATTCTACACTGCTTAAACAAAACAAAAACAAGATTAAGCAATCTAAGGGTCACAACTTCACGCCGTGGGTGGTGCCTCGGCGTTGGGTCAGAGATCATGTTATGGTTAGCAATCTCTTCTGGTTGATTATTACGACTAGTAGCAAGGCCAGTCCTCACTGCAGAATTCATATTTGCCCCAAAACTGAACACATCTAAGTAAAATATAACTTGCGTTTGTTTTTATTTGTTTATTTATTGCTGTTTTTTTAGTAAAAGCCTGAAATAGATAAAAATACAATAATTTGTTGTCTTTTAATGTTAAGATTAGGCGTTAATGGATAGGAATCTTGATTCTTCTCTTTTACCATTTTGTTGTCTATCTATTTTATTCTTTATCTGTCGAGCGTTGAGTTTGAATCCTTCGTTGTTGAGACTTGCAAAGTTTGTCTTGGTTTCTTAACTTCTTTCTTTCTTTCTTTCTTTAATTCACTGTCGATCTTTCCCAACTTTGCATTTCTTTCTTTATTTTTATATCTTTCATTCCTTCTTTCTTTCTTTCTTTCGTGAATTCATTGTCTATCTATAAACTTGGATTTATTTCTTTTTCCATCTTTATTTCCTATATATTTTCTTTCTTTCTTTCTTTCTTTCTTTCTTTCTTTCGTTAATTTATTGTTTATCCATAAATTTTGGATTTCTTTCTTTTTCCATCTTTCTTTCCTTCTTATTTTCTTTCTTTCTTTTTTCTTTCTTTCTTTCTTTATTTATTTATTTATTTATTTAATTCACTGTCTATCTTTTCCAACTTTGCATTTCTTTCTTCATTTTTATATCTTTCTTTCTTTCCTTCTTTCTTTCTTTCTTTCTTACGTTAATTCAATGTCTATCTATAAACTTTGGATTTCTTTCTTTCTTTCTTTCTTTCTTTCTTTCTTTCGTTAATTCATTGTCTATCTATAAACTTTGGATTTCTTTCTTTCTTTCTTTCTTTCCTTCTTACTTTCTTTCTTTCTTTCTTTCTTTTTTCTTTCTTTCTTTCTTTAATTCACTGTCTATCTTTTCCAACTTTGCATTTCTTTCTTTATTTTTATATCTTTCTTTCTTTCTTTCTTTCTTTCTTTCTTTCTTTCTTTCTTTCTTTCTTTCTTTCTTACGTTAATTCATTGTCTATCTATAAACTTTGGATTTCTTTCTTTTTCCATCTTTCTTTCCTTCTTACTTTCTTTCTTTCTTTCTTTCTTTTTTCTTTCTTTCTTTAATTCACTGTCTATCTTTTCCAACTTTGCATTTCTTTCTTCATTTTTATATCTTTCGTTCTTTCCTTCTTTCTTTCTTTCTTTCTTTCTTACGTTAATTCAATGTCTATCCATAAACTTTGGATTTCTTTCTTTTTCCATCTTTCTTTATTTCTTTCTTTCTTTCTTTCTTTCTTTAATTCACTGTCTATCTTTTCAAAATTTGCATTTCTTTCTTTCTTTTTCTATCTGTCTTTTCTTCTTTCTTTTTTTCTTTCTTTCTTTCGTTAATTTATTGTCTATCCATAAACTTAGGATTTCTTTCTTTCTTTCTTTAGTTCTTTGTCTATCTATTCCAACTTTGCATTTCTTTCTTTTTTTATTCCTCTTATTAAACTGTTGCCTATGCAATCGATCTTTTCTTTCTTTCTTTCTTTCTTTCTTTCTTTCTTTCTTTTCATTGAGTTCAGTCATTCTTAAATTTCTTCACTTTCCTCATTTTTCTTCTTTTTTTCATCCTTTCCCTTTTGGTTAACATTTTTTCTTTTTTCTTTTTTGTTTTCTTTTCTTTTATTTTTCTCTTTTCTTCTGTTTTTCCATCTTTACCAGCCAATCGAGCTTTCTTTCTTTCTTTGCTTTTCTATGTTTTTCATTCAATTCTTTTCTTTCTTTCCATCTTTCTTTACTTCTCAAACACCAAGCAGAAAATCTATGCCCCCGACCTCTTTGGAATTATCTCTCCATTCGATGAAAAAAATCAATAAATTGTTCATAATTTCATTATAAAAAAAAAATCGTCCGATAATTCAGCGTTTCTCTTTCTTCTTTAGTTAGAAAAGTGCGGTCCGCTCTGCCAATACCATTGAGTAATTTGAATCGTCAGTGGAAGTTTCGGAAAGATATATCAGAGCCGCAGTTTGGTTTCAGTGAGAAAAAGAAAGAAAGAAAGAAAAGAAAAGAAAAGCTAGCTTGGTATCGAAATATATTTAGTATCTGTTTCAGTAAAATGGAAAAAAAATTTCGAATTTTCATATTTGTACTCTACTGCTTATATTTATATATGTATATATAGCTGTCCACTAGTATTCAAGGATACCCGTCTATAGGGTGGATAGTAGTCCCTATTGCAGACGTTTGCTCAGACGCATTTGTGTTTATTCAACACCCACAGATCCCTGTGGTTGATACTGCAACTATGCTGAGCAGACCTTAGATACAGTTTCTGGGGAAGAGAGTGTTATCTAGCGTGATCAACAATTTGAACAAGGCCAGTACGCTCAAGCCCTCGGCCACGATGACTTGTGACTTCGTGCTAGCACAACTATTGATGGCTCCCAAGGGTTCCGTCTACCTAATTTCACTCACAAGGCTGAGGTGAATCCGTGGTATGTTTTTGCAGGTATTTTCTAAATGTGCCACACGCTGGGCTCGACCCCTCCAGTCGATAACATCAGGAAATCGCCTTCCTGACAAATTGATCATGGTGAGAACCCGAGTCTCATGGTCAGAATTTGAACGTTCTAACCACACGTGCCCATATTGCTTATATATATATATATATATATATATATATATATATATATATATATATATATATATATACACCTAGTGAGCCAGACAAACCTACCTAGGTTTCACCTAAACGGATCGTCAGGGAAAGTTTGACTTTCCTGACGATCCGTTTAGGTGAAACCTAGGTAGGTTTGTCTGGCTCAATGTATCTAGGTCTGCTCTACGGTTGTATTGAGCTCTTTTGTTAGTTAGTTGTTACTCGTATCGGGGTTTTTTTTTGGACTTCAGACCTGCATCTGTGCGATTTTTTTGTCGGCAGAAGTCCATGTTTGTAGCTCTTTCTTTTTTTAAAACCTTTTTTTCCCTCGAAATTGATTTGATTAGCAAATCAAAATTCGAGGGTTTTTTCGAAACGAGTCTAGTTATATATATATATATATATATATATATATATATATATATATATATATATATATATATATATATATATATATATAATTTACCCCCATTGCTGCGTGTCTTTTTGTAAGAGAATGATGATCCTTGTTATAATTTATTTGTGGAGAAAAATGATGCATTTCAATATTACTCAATGACCTTGCCGATGTGACCTCCATCTTCTGGCTTTCTCCTTCTATATTTTGGATAGGAGTCATTCCCTGGTTCAAATTTAAATTTAATTTAAACCAAGATAGCTTAGATAAGCAATGCACAATTCCTTTTCTATTTTGAGGATAGCGAGAAGAAAACATATATCAAAGGCGCTGTTTAGTTTTCGGAAAAGAAACGAAAAAGAAAGAAAGGGAAGTTAGAGAAGCCGATAGCACTCTCATGTTGTTAACGTCTGCTTCCTTGAAATTGTAAACCTTGTGAATTTTTAATCTTTTCATTTTTACCTTCTTCTTTAAATAATAACCTACATTCTTTTTGTGACGTACGGTGGACGTTAATAATTAAGTATAGCTCAATACTTCAATGTTAAAATAAAACAGTATTTAATTACAACTGCAAATAATTACTTAACAAGAATAAAGAAGTAAAAATCAACCAAAGATAATTAACCATTTCAATGAATATCTTGTTAGTCGCGCGGCCCGGCTTAACGTCCGGTAAATCCTAAATCAAAACCCAAATCGTCGACGCACAATAATTCACACTAATTCGACTGGATAGTTCCACTAAACAGTCACTCAATAATCACTGCAGTCAGTAGCCTGACATCGCTATTTATACACCTCGCGGAAAGCATATATTCGTAAGCCCAGAGTTTCACGTTCAAATCTCGGTGTCGTTAGTTACTCATTTTCTTCCTATACAGTGTAACCCGGATATAAGAGAGTTGTCTCTTATATCCGGTTTTTGATCTATTTTATATACATTAACACAGGCTCTAATTTGGGACCAGAGAAAATCTCTCTATATCCGGGTTTCTCTTATATCCGGGTTTGGTCTATTTTATATACATTAACACAAGCTCTAATTTGGGACCAGAGAAAATCTCTCTTATATCCGGGTTTCTCTTATATCCGGGTTTCTCTTATATCCGGGTTTGGTCTATTTTATATACATTAACACAGGCTCTAATTTGGGACCAGATAAAATCTCTCTTATATCCGGGTCTCTCTTATATCCGGGTCTCTCTTATATCCGGGTTTGGTCTATTTTATATATATTAACACAGGCTCTAATTTGGGACCAGAGAAAATCTCTCTTATATCCGGGTTTCTCTTATATCCGGGTTTGGTCTATTTTTATAGACATTAACACAGGCTCTAATTTGGGACCAGAGAAAATCTCTCTTATATCCGGGTTTCTCTTATATCCGGGTTTGGTCTATTTTATATACATTAACACAGGCTCTAATTTGGGACCAGAGAAAATCTCTCTTATATCCGGGTTTCTCTTATATCCGGGTTTGGTCTATTTTATAGACATTAACACAGGCTCTAATTTGGGACCAGAGAAAATCTCTTTATATCCGGGTTTCTCTTATATCCGGGTTTGGTCTATTTTATATACATTAACACAGGCTCTAATTTGGGACCAGAAAATCTCTCTTATATCCGGGTTTCTCTTATATCCGGGTTTGGTCTATTTTATAGACATTAACACAGGCTCTAATTTGGGACCAGAGAAAATCTCTCTTATATCCGGGTTTCTCTTACATCCGGGCCTCTTATATCGGGGTTACACTGTATTACAATTCTTACTTAAGATCGTTAATGCAATATTTAGGTAAAGTTGTTACGCTCAAATATATAATGATGCAATATAGGAATGTCCACAGGTATTTTGTAGTCTTTGAACCTGCAAGGGGCATGCTTATTTTTGATACTTCAGAATATTCAACAAGGCAAACCGTGGAATTTTCACCTTTAGTGCTAGTAAAGAAAATATTATATTCCAGACGGAAATAAACTCACCGATTCACTTCTGTCCCGGCAATACAAAACAAAAATAAACAAATGAATAACTAAATATTAGCGCAGGCTTTAAAATTAGAAAATATATTTGCCTTCATACAAACTATTATTTTAAAAGAAGACCCCTTTTAAAGCAAAACCCTATTTTAAAAAAAGGCTCTGTTTAAAACTAGTTCCCCTTTTGAAGAATACCCCATTTAAAACAAGAGCCAATTTCGAAGAATACTCCATTTAAAACAAGAGCCAATTTCGAAGAATACCCCATTTAAGACGAGAGTCAATTTCGAAGAATACTCCATTTAAACAAGAGCCAATTTTGAAGAATGCCCTATTTAAAACGAGAGTCAATTTCGAAGAATGCCCCATTTAAAACAAGAGCCAATTTTGAAGAATACCCCATTTAAAACAAGAGTCAATTTCGAAGAATACCCCCATTTAAAACAAGAGACAATTTCGAAGAATATCCCATTTAAACAAGAGCTAATTTCGAAGAATACCCCATTTAAAACAAAAGTCAATTTCGAAGAATACCCCCATTTAAAACAAGAGTCAATTTCAAAGAATACCCCATTTAAAACGAGAGTCAATTTCGAAGAATACCCCATTAAAACAAAAGCCAATTAAAAGAAAACCCTATCCAAAGCAAAACCCCGTTTAACAGTATCGAAATAAATAAATAAATAAATAAACATTAAATACAGACACAAATGCAGTTAATGTAGACACACTTAAACAATAGACACACCACCTAAAGAAATAATTGGTGCGACCGTTATTCACTGAAAATTAATAAGACGTGTGTCACAGTACGAATCAGAAAGTCTGTGACTTTAAAAACTCCTCATTACCCCCACACACATAACGACCCTCCACCATTCTATGACAAATCCTAAAATGACTGCTTAAGCTTCCAATTCTTAACTTTTCACCCCAAATTCTTCAAACCCAACAAACCTCTCACCGGGTTTCTAATCCACCCTCCCACTTTTTTTTTTTTTTGACCAACGGCTGGTCGGCTTCACTATAACGACGTTTGGCTAGGATGGGCTAGTTACAGATTTACGGTGGTGGGGGGCGGTGAGGAAAGCGAGCGACAGGAGATAGACGTGAGAGAGAAAAAAAAGATGACTTTCGGGTAATACAAAAGAGAGAAGAGAAAAAAAAATGGCTCGAAAAGTTGACCTCAATATGGCGGACGATGACGTGCTCCGTGAAGCCTGTAATAAGTGTGTTTGCATCTAAAGAGCGATTTGTTGGGGGAGGGACAGAATAGGGATGGGTAGAGGAGAAAGACGGATAAAAGAAAGAGGGGTGAGTTTGGAGGACGGGGGAATGAGTTAGCAGGCAAACGGGTTTGGTTCGGTGCGCGTGCGAAAAGGCAGGGTGAGTGGGAGTTGAAAGTAAAGAAGTTATTCTGACGGAACCGTAAGACAAAAGTAAACCTCATGAAAGCAGAATATGGGAAGGGTTCGGGTTCGAATCCTAGTATTGTTATATTTATTGCTTGTTTAGGTCAGTCGTCAAATACTTGCGTGACAAGCAACTATGAATGCAGTATTTTTTTTTTAATTATTTTATCTGTTTATTTTTATTTATTTTATGTTTTTTTACGACAGAATTGTTCAAAGGGAAACTCGAAGGCACACGCGAAAGTTTAACATCTAATCAGCGGCTTGTGGATATATACGCGAATTACAGGAGTGCCTGGATCTCAACAAATTTTGATTAATTCAGTACCATTTGCTTTGGTTTAGTTTGATTTGTTTCATGGCATATCAACATCAATGGCTTATTTAATGCCGACAAGATGTTTATTGATGGTAACATTTTTAACTATATATCTATCAATCTATCTATCTATCTCAGTATATATTAGTTTGGTTTGGTTTATTTTGTTTTACGGCATATCAACCTCAATGGGTTATCTAATGCCGACCATATTTTTAGGATAGATTCATATGAATAGAATATGTATTCTTTGGTTTAGATTGGTTTGGTTTATTTTGTTTTACGGCATATCAACCTCAATGGGTTATTTAATGCTGACAACATTTTTAGGATAGATTCGTATGAATAGAATATGTATTCTTTGCTTTAGATTGGTTTGGTTTATTTTGTTTTACGGCATATCAACCTCAATGGGTTATTTAATGCCGGCAACATTTTTAGGATAGATTCGTATGAATAGAATATGTATTCTTTGGTTTAGATTGGTTTGGTTTATTTTGTTTTACGGCATATCAACCTCAATGGGTTATTTAATGCCGACAACATTTTTAGGATAGATTCATATGAATAGAATATGTATTCTTTGGTTTAGATTGGTTTGGTTTATTTTATTTTACGGCATAACAACCTCAATGGGTTATTTAATGCCGGCAACATTTTTAGGATAGATTCATATGAATAGAATATGTATTCTTTGGTTTAGATTGGTTTGGTTTATTTTATTTTACGGCATAACAACCTCAATGGGTTATTTAATGCCGACAACATTTTTAGGATAGATTCATATGAATAGAATATGTATTCTTTGGTTTAGATTGGTTTGGTTTATTTTATTTTACGGCATAACAACCTCAATGGGTTATTTAATGCCGGCAACATTTTTAGGATAGATTCATATGAATAGAATATGTATTCTTTGGTTTAGATTGGTTTGGTTTATTTTTATTTTACGGCATAACAACCTCAATGGGTTATTTAATGCCGACAACATTTTAGGATAGATTCATATGAATAGAATATGTATTCTTTGGTTTAGATTGGTTTGGTTTATTTTATTTTACGGCATAACAACCTCAATGGGTTATTTAATGCCGACAACATTTTTAGGATAGATTCATATGAATAGAATATGTATTCTTTGGTTTAGATTGGTTTGGTTTATTTTATTTTACGGCATAACAACCTCAATGGGTTATTTAATGCCGACAACATTTTAGGATAGATTCATATGAATAGAATATGTATTCTTTGGTTTAGATTGGTTTGGTTTATTTTTATTTTTACGGCATAACAACCTCAATGGGTTATTTAATGCCGGCAACATTTTTAGGATAGATTCATATGAATAGAATATGTATTCTTTGGTTTAGATTGGTTTGGTTTATTTTATTTTACGGCATAACAACCTCAATGGGTTATTTAATGCCGGCAACATTTTTAGGATAGATTCATATGAATAGAATATGTATTCTTTGGTTTAGATTGGTTTGGTTTATTTTATTTTACGGCATAACAACCTCAATGGGTTATTTAATGCCGACAACATTTTTAGGATAGATTCATATGAATAGAATATGTATTCTTTGGTTTAGATTGGTTTGGTTTATTTTATTTTACGGCATAACAACCTCAATGGGTTATTTAATGCCGGCAACATTTTTAGGATAGATTCATATGAATAGAATATGTATTCTTTTGGTTTAGATTGGTTTGGTTTATTTTATTTTACGGCATAACAACCTCAATGGGTTATTTAATGCCGGCAACATTTTTAGGATAGATTCATATGAATAGAATATGTATTCTTTGGTTTAGATTGGTTTGGCTTATTTTGTTTTACGGCATATCAACCTCAATGGCTTATTTAATACCGACAACATTTTTAGGATAGATTCGTATGAATAGAATATGTATTCTTTGGTTTAGATTGGTTTGGTTTATTTTGTTTTACGACATATCAACCTCAATGGGTTATTTAATGCTGACAACATTTTTAGGATAGATTCGTATGAATAGATTATGTTTTCTTTGGTTTAAATTTGGCTGAATCTTAAAACCTCAAAATGTAGGTGTGTAATATTTTTGACACTGTCATAGTCATTTTTACACATGCCATAATGTAGATATTGTAGACTCTAAACAACTCTTACATTTCATTTCAGAATAATTCTGTCTTAATTCAATAAATCGATAATAGCATTGATTTCTTTATAGACAGTTTTTAAATTTAACTTTCATGCATTTTTGCAATCACAAACTGCATTTATCAATAACAAGTTCTTCAGAGAAGAAACTGTCAAATATGTAAATTTTAAATACCGATCATCATCATCAGCTTTGCTCAAATTGTTTAATTTGACGCTCTTCCATTTTCCTCTACGCTTGAGAATGGAGGATTGGTGTGGCCCAGAAGTGGAATAGCCTCGGGTGTCTCTTTATCTAAATCCGGTCCTGTCGCTTGTGAAACCAAATTACCTCTGTAACTCCAACTATGGATTTGCACGTCCGAATGAATTCGACCCCTGCTACGCTTGGTCAACTTTCGTTCAGATCCGGCTCAACCGGCCGAGTGAATGCCGCAACACACATACAGTTACATTTAATAAATGTACTTCAACGTTGTGCAACAGCTAGCAACCTTGTCTCGATAGATCAATTCAACTGAGCATCAATTTCGATCCTCGCTGGGTGTTCCATATTTTCGGCCTTGTGCCATATCAAATCTCCGCTTGGTAAATTGCCAGCGCTGCGATCAAAATGCGGTATCTGTTCACTTTTGGGATGAATACATACCTCTGGAGATTCCAGTTGAGCTGAAACTCCAACTATGGATTTGCACGTCCGAATGAATTCGACCCCTGCTACGTTTCGGCAACTTTCGTTCAGATGCGGCTCAACCGGCCGAGTGAATGCCGCAACACACACACACACACACACACACACACACACACACACACACACACACACACACACACAGCTGCTATATTATCAGCTAGATCTCATAATATCCGAAATTACTGGTAGCCATAAGTTTCTTCACTCCCACGTCTCGCTTGTGATACTCTCTTCCCGCTTCTTTCTCTCCAGGCAATTACATTTAATAACTGTACTTCAGCCTGGTGCAACAGTTAGCAACCTTGTCTCGATGGGTTTTCCATATTGTCGGGCTTGTGCCATATCTAATTTCCGCTTGGTAAATCCCCAGCACTTGGATCAAAATGCAGTATCTGTTCGATCTTGTGATGAATACATACCTCTGGAGCGATATTGTACTATAAACAGGTATATTGTTCGGAGTTACTTTTATTCTGTCAAAATGAAGATAACCAACACCGCCTTCTTTTTGTTTTTTATTTTGTTATTGTGTATCAAATATTGATTATGATAGGGCGCGGAAATTTTTCGGACCTACACACTTCACCAAACCAAAAACCAAATAAGGTTGATTTAGGAGAAGTGGGTTAAGTTTAGGCCGACAGCTCTTTAGCATTCGTCACAGATACAGCCTTATTTTTCAAAGTCACAATCGATTTTGTTGACAAGACAGATTGGTATAAAATGACAATTGGAATACCAATCTGTCATGTCCATAGAATTGATCTGGGAATTTAACTATATTGTCCACATGGAAAAAAATCCCTTACTATAAAGGTAATTTACATTAACCAGAAAAAAAGGCTTAGACAGAGGTGTCTATCTTTTTTAAATTTGGAATTTTTAATGTAACTATAACAACAAAAATATTTCGATTTCATTTATGCCTTGAAAAAATCGGAAGACGAAACGCGTCGGCAAAATGTAAGATTTTTTTTCCAACTGTCATTTTATACCATATATATATATATATATATATATATATTGTAGATAACTAATTCACAACTCAGTGAAGTTTATATCATATATATATATATATATATATATATATATATTCTAGATTACTAATTCACAACTCAGTGAAGTTTATACCATATATATATATATATATATATATATATTCTAGATAACTAATTCACAACTCAGTGAAGTTTATATCATATATATATATATATATATATATATATATATATATATATATATATATATATATATTCTAGATTACTAATTCACAACTCAGTGAAGTTTATACCATATATATATATATATATATATATATATATATATATATATATATATATATATTCTAGATAACTAATTCACAACTCAGTGAAGTTTATGCCATACATATATATATATATATATATATTCTAGATAACTATTATAATTCACAACTCAGTGAAGTTTATACCATATATATATATATATATATATATATATATATTTCTAGATAACTATTATAATTCACAACTCAGTGAAGTTTATACCATATATATATATATATATATATATATATATATATATATATATATATATATATATCTAGATAACTAATTCACAACTCAGTGAAGTTTGTATTGCTTGAAAATTGAGGGAGTTTTAGTTTAAAATTTGTGTTGAAATCGATTTTTCGTTTTTCGCGGTTTTTCGCTAAACGCTGTGGCGTAGAAATAAAAATGAGGTTTCGCTGAGCTCGTCATGATGTAAGTAACCTAGATACCGAGCTTGAACGAAATCGAAGGAAAAAGTTGAATTTATCGATATTTGATCGAATTTATCGGTTATTGATTTTTTTTAAAAATTATCGATTTTTTTTACGCTAAGAACCTATCTATTGTACATTGTATGTGCCAAGATTGGTCAAAATCGGTTGGATGGATCTAGACTGAAAAGGTATCACACAAATGGACGGACAGATAGATATCCTCTGTTTTATATATATATATATATATATATATATATATATATATATATATATATAAAAAAGGCTTAAACACTAATATTCCATGGTCATAATTTATTCCATTGGAATCGTAAATACGATCCAAATCATCAGACCTACAAATTCAAAATGAAAACAGAAAAAAACAACTCCGGAAATCAAAACAGAATTTAGAAAAAGTGTAAGTATGAGGATCCTTCCTCTTGGAAAATTTTTTCTGAAAATATACATGTATGGGAATTTTTTAGATATATTTTTTCATATGTATGTATATTTTCCACTAATATTATCTATATATATATATATATATATATATATATATATGGCATAATATTGAACCAAATTTCTCAGTAAAAAGCCTAGGAGTTGATTCTTTATGACACTGCATTTCATTGGGAAACGTGTAATCAAGAAGACGCAAAGAGATACTCACGTGGGTGGTTAGCATCAGCCATACTGATAGATGGCAAAAAATACTTATTGTACTGCAGTAGTATGTCCTGGGCAAAAGGGAGCCTAACCCTCTACAGTCTTGTTTGAATTCGGAGATTTCCTTCTCCTAGATTGTTTCCAAGCAAGGCTATAGTTCCAAGTGTTTTATTATTTACTCGAGTTTGTAGGAAAAGTGGAGAAAATTATCGATAAATTATCGAGAGTCAATTAACAGCATCGCTAAGCTCTTATTGAAGTTTTCAAGACACTCTGTCGGAGCTATTGTACGTGATGACCTTCGATACAAATCTGATGTGATTAACAGAGGCCAATTCATGTTGGCAAAGACAAGAGATAAAAGATAACCGTCTAAAGTACGTAAAGGGCTTGTTGAGTAAGAATGAATTATAAGAATACACCAAAAATTATAACGACAAGAAAGTGCTTTATCGCGGGTTTTATTTCTTTTTACAACGAAATATTTCTAAAATAATCGGAGGAGCAACCAGGATTTTCAGGGTTGCTCACTTTTTTCAGGATATTTCTTTCAATAGCTCTAGCATTTTTCTTCGTCTTAGGTATGACGATAAACTACATCTGGCAGCAAGGTCTATAATAAGAAAATTAGAGGTTTTGAGGAGCATGGAAGCACCTCTTAATAACTGTTGTTCTCAGGTTCACCCTGACGAGGGTGGGCAGGACCTGTTAGGGCCCCAGCTATGGGTAAATAGTGAAACTCCTCCACTAAATAAAAAAAATCAACAGTACATTTTTTATAATAAAATAACCAACAATACATTAAATAGGAAAATTATCAACAATACATTTTATCATCTACAAAACACATATCTGTTGTAGCATACATACGGATGATAATAGTTATGTCCCCATTCATATA
This sequence comes from Acanthosepion pharaonis, assembly GCA_903632075.3. Lineage (NCBI taxonomy): Eukaryota > Metazoa > Mollusca > Cephalopoda > Sepiida > Sepiidae > Acanthosepion > Acanthosepion pharaonis. Next base: position 1,601,715 of record CAHIKZ030000105.1, on the reverse strand, counting down.
AATACGATAGTAAATACTGTATGTTGGTCTGCAGTTGGAGATTCGTTTCCTTCTTTGCTGGTCAAACTCTTTACCTCCAAGCAGAGATCATCCCTAGACAAGGCTCTGTCGAAGGGCAGAGTTTCGTTTCGAGAAACAGCTGCACAACCCGTTTTATAGGGGTGTACGGGGAATTTTTAGCCGAGCCTAGGGGCTCGGGTACCCTACATATGACCGCGTCGTGCGGTTGGTAGATATCCTGCACTTAGAGTTTCGTCTCCAGCTGTGCTGGTGAAGTACACTGCCTCCGGGCAGAGAGGATCCCGGGACGACGCTATGTCTTGGGAAACAGATATCCAACCCGTTTTATACGGGTTCTACGAGGAATTTTTGTCCAAACCTACGGGCTTGGATACCCCATATTAAATTCGGCCTTACGCCACATCTGACTACGTTGTGTGGTTGGTAGATATCCTGCAGTTAGAGATTCGTCTCCAGCTGTGCTGGTCAAACTCTCTGCTTACGGTCAGAGAGGGTCTCCAGATGAGGCTATGCCTAAGGGCAGAGTTTCGTCTCGGGAAACAGCTACACAACCTTGTTTTATACAGGGTCTACGTGGCCTTTTTGGCAGAGCCTATGGGCTCATATACGCTACATTAAATTCGGTCTTGTGCCACATCTGACCGAGTGGGGCGGTTGGTAAATATACTGCAGTTGGAGATTCGTCTCCAGCTGTGCTGGTCAAATTTTTTGACTCAGGGAAGAGAGGATCCCCAGACGAGGCTATGTTTAAAGGGAAACAGCTACCCGAGCCCGTTTTATACGGGGTCGACGGAGACCTTTTGGCCTAGCCTACGGGCTCGGATACCCCACATTAAATTCGGCCTTGTGCCACATCTGACCGAGTGGGGTGGTTGGTAGCTATCCTAGAGTTGGAGATTCATCACCTGCTGTGCTGTTCAAACTCTCTGCCTCCGGGCAGAGAGGATCCACAGACAAGTCTATGTCTCGTCTCGGGAAACAGCTACGCGACCCCGTTTTATACGGGGTTTACGGGGAATTTTTGGCTGAGTCTACAAACTCGGATACCCCACGTTAAATTCGGCCTTGTGGCGCATCTGACCGAGTGAGGCGGCTGGTAGATATCTTACAGTTGTAGATTGATTGCTGAATTCACTTGACTCACTTCCAGCAGTTTACTACTTCTTTTACGCGCCGCTGGTGAATCTTATATGTGTTGTTCTTGTCCTAAGTATTAGCGTTCATTACCAACCTTTGTGTGATTATTCTATACAGTAACCTTCCCTAAGAGAAGTCTGCGAGTCTGCGCAGTTCTGCCAAAAAGACGTCGGCCGTCTTCCCTGGCTGAAGGCGACATGCTGTAAACTGCTTCCACGCGGAGAAGGGGTCTAAGGCGAAGGCCGTGTATAACGCTTTCTTAACGCAGTTGAAGTCTGCGCGCTTCTCCTCATTCAATTGCTGGTACATTCTTATTAAATGAAACGTTCCTAAGACAGGGATTTCGCTAGAAAGAAAGAAGGTAAAATAGAAGAGTTTAACGTCTCCTGCCAATACATCTTAAATTGTGGACGGTCCCGTTTTGATTGCGTAAAAAACAAAAATAATATACGCTACTTGGTTTCAGTGAGAAAGTGAATGAATGGATAAAAGAAAGAAAGAAAAATAAAAGGAAGAAGGGAAAATGGAAATGTTTAACATCTCCAGACAATACCTCATAAAAATGGACTATTCCGTTTTGATCTCGTGGAAAAAGAGGAAAAGACACTACTTGGTTTCACTGAAAAAAGGAAAGAAAGAAATCAAGAAAAAAGTTAAAAATGTTTAACGGATGCTTCAGTGAAATAGAAGAAATTGACAATTTAAAATCTTTTCATTTGTACCCCCTTACTTCTGAAAATAACGACCAGCATTCATATGTATGATTATTATTGCAATATTTTGTTAAAGCTGTTAAGCTCGAATATTTAACGTCATATGATAGGAGAATTTCTGTGGATATTTTATTGTAGAACTCGTCATGAGCTTATTCAATCATTAACTTAAGAAGTAAGATTCATCAGAATATTAAAATAATATAGCTGCAAAATTTAACACTAGTAAAAATGAATAAATGACCAATGACATCTTACCCTCATATTGGACAAACAAAAATTTAATGAAGTGAAAAGACATCAAAAACGCTACTTAGTTTCAGTGAGAAAATAAAAAAGAAGTGTTTAATGGTTGTTTCATTAAAATGGAAAAAGTTGTCAATTTTAAACCTTTTCATTTGTACCCCCTTACTTCTTAAAATAACGACCAGCTTTTACATTTGTGATTGTTATTGCAATATCTTGTTCTAGTTGTTAAGCTCAAATATTTAACGAAGTGATAGGGTAATTTCTATGGATATTTTGTCGGAGAACTTGCTATGAGTTTATTTAGTTATTAACTTCAAATTCATCAGAAAATTCAAATAGGAAAACCGTGAAATTTTCATGGGTTAAATCTAGTTATTATTATTATTATTATTATTATTAACCTAATTATTTACTAAACTGACTAATCCAGAAGTTATCTGTGTGTCCTGGATATAAATTTTCAAAAGTCTTTTCGTGTCGCGTTGGGGGTAGCGAGTGGGCTAAAGATGATGGATTCGTTGAATCTCATATTCAAATTGATATTAACAAATGAAAAAAAAAGTCAATTTAAAAACAGAAAAAAAAAACTGAATACGTTTCCAATGAAGGCCATGGCCAGACCTTCACCCCACTCAGATCAACCATATTTGCTGACTACTGCTGTGAAGGCGTGGCAGATCTCTACAGTCGACTCGAACATCTGCCCGAGGGAAGGATATTTCGAATAGAAAACTTATAATCTCAGGACCTTAATATCATCGTCCGACCTTCCGATGGCACGATGGCCACTGGTTTATAGCTGCAATGACACAGTCACAACTTAAAATCCGGATTCGCGCAGACCCGACGCCTATGCCACGTGTCTACTGTTGCCAATGTGGGAGGAGCGGCAACAGTCGTAAAAAAAAAATCACTGCCGAAACCCTTTCGCGAATCGTAGCTGTTAATTATTATTATTATTATTATTATTATTTCTTTTTTCTCACTATTCTTAGTCAATATGCCCACACGTGTGACATAGTCACAATATGATGTGTGATTAAAAATGTTGGCTCAAAATAGTATTTGGTGATCACAGTCTTTGTCCATAATCAGCTGACTCCTTTGTTTCTAATTTAGTTTCTACGGCTGTCGTCAGTACACCAAAGCCGTACTATCTCTCTCACCCTCTCTCTCTCTCTCTCTCTCTCTCTCTCTTACGAAGTTAATTTTTAGTATTAAAAAAAAACTCAGTGCATATGGTATGTATTGGCCACTTTTATTGTCACCAGTAAGGACGTTTTTCCGACTACTTTTCAGTGACAGAGAAGGAAACGTGAGTGAGAGTGACTTCCAAATTCTAGTAGATGCAGACATATCATTTTTCTATGAGACAAAATTTCTAACTAAAAAGATTTGAAGAGAAAGATCCTTTTTTTTTCTACAGGGAAATCTCACCTTCTTGCTAACTACCGATTCGTCAATTTACGGGGCAGTGAAAAGGTGCCGCCATTTCCTTTTTTTTTTTTCTTTTTTATTTTGGGCGGGAATTGTGACCGTCAACTGATCCTATCAATTATTTTTTTCTTACATTCTAATCTTTTAAGTACCTTGACTTCTCATTTTACACACACAGTGTTACAGACGCGTCGTGCACCCACCCACACACACACCCTCACACACTTTGATGACTTGTTAGGATAGAACATTATTGTTATTTATCTAAGACAAGGCTCAAGAGGGGCTGAAGTTAAAAGTTTAATGAATGAGGTTTTTGAATTTATATAAACTTGAAATGGTTAAGATTGTACTGATCGGGGGAGTATTCACTATGTGGTCTATTACAGGTCAACACGAATAAGGTGCTTCATTGAAACACCAGTTCTCGCAAGATCACCGTAGTTAAGCAACGTCGAGCCTAGCTATAATGGTGACCGCTTGGGTATACCAGGTACTGTAAGCTCGGATGTGTGTGCAATTTATAACGGCACGCAACTGGAATTCGGAGATCCGAGTTCCAATTCCAGTCGGGTTCTTTTACGCTTTCTATTCTGTACATAAAGTGCGCATAATCTGTCTAAATCTTCTATATAATCCGAGCACTTCCGCCTATTCTATTACCCATTTTCAATTCTTTTTTTTTAATTTTTAAATATTAACTGAATGTGTAAATGTTGCTCTATGTATCTGGCGTGATTTTTTCTTTATGTATCTGGAGCGACAGGAATATTTCGTTTATTTTAATATTAGTATTTTCCAAACAGGGTCAGCACATTGTGGCCGTGTTCATAGTTGATGATGAGTGTTGTTTTTTTTTCTTTTTCATTATTCACGCTTCCATTATTTTTAGACAATCTTTCATGTGGACGAGGCTAATCTATTTGTATTTTCTACAAGTATGTTGCGTATATATATATATATATATATATATCTTTATTTTTCCCGAGTACATTCGAATGATACTCCATTCATTGTCAGGATTGTTCTGTATATATATATATATATATATATATATATATATATATATATATATAGGAATAATACCGTTATAAAATTCATCACTTAACTTATTGATGTCATATTCAGCACCACGACTCCAGAATTTCGTAGACAAATCTTTTTGTAATCGTTCAGTCCACTCGTCAGGAGATCTCAGCAATTAGCTGCCGATTTTCGAATTTTCTTTATTCTTATATTAAGCTTAATATTATGAAATAAGTTATGCGCTTTTTATTGGTGTTAGATTGATTTTTTTTCTTCTTTGTGTCTGTATATTTCTTTTCTGTGTGTACGCGTGTCTATATGTGGGTACGCGTGTACGTGTGTGTATGTTTGTATGTGTAGCATGTAGTTATTTTTCCTTTTCTATCATATTATTGTTGTCTCATGTACTTCCTCCCTATTTCTTTTCCCTCTTTCCCTCCTTTCAGCTGTGTGTGTGTGTGTGTGTGTGTGTGTGTGTGTGTGTGTGTGTGTGTGTGTGTGTGTGTGTGTGTGTTATTAGGAATGTTATACGTGGAGTAATGGATAGCGGCTCGGATTGAGGAATCAGGGAGCCGAGTTCGAATTCCAGTCGAATCTATTACCCTTGGGAAAGGTATGAATACTCTTCTTGCCTCTCCCTCTCAGCTATGGGTAAATAGCAGGACAGACCGGGTTCTATAGCCTTGGATGGCATCTGGTCTACCGTAGAAAGAAATGACAACCTACTGCAGGAAAAATACCTGCCGCGTCAGTCATGTATTGAAAGATACATGATCGCCTAACCGTGTATCCTGTATGGCACATAATTGACTGACCTTTGGGAAATGTATGAATCCTCTTCGTATCCTCCCAGCTATGGGTAAATAGCAGTACAGACCGGGTTCTGTAGCCTTGGATGGCAACTGGTCTACCGCAGAAAGAAATAGCTGCCTAATGCGGGAAAAATCTGCCTCGTTTTTCATGTATCGTAAGATACATGATCGCCTAAGCGTGTATCACGCATGGCACAGAACTGACTGAACTGTGTGTGTTATTACTTCAGGCGTTAGACACCCCCTTTTTTATTTTATAAATATTTATTTATGTCTATTTCAAACACGAGTATACACTAAGATATCTTTTGAATTATGTGGATTAAAAATAGATGTGTGCGCGTCAGGTATTTGAGAACAATTTTAATATGAGGCAATCATATTATCTAACAGAAGAAGCAGCATATATTTTTACAGAATTTTGTTCACATATTCTTGAATACATACTTAAAATATAAGTCTGTTCGATATAATGGGCAGCAGACCCGATGGGTCTTTTCAATCAGTTACAAGCATTGGTCAGGTTTTCTTTATTACTGCTGGGCATAACGTCCCCGATAGAAACCATCTCTGGGCATGCTTACTTAGTCTCCCTTTCAAAGACGCAACAGTCTATTGTGTCTGAATCAGCAAAGCTTCATTTTTATGTGCCGTGTCCCTTCAGAACATAGACGATCATGGCTCTCCTCTTCCCCTTATCCTTTGTAGCTCTCAATAATTTTTGTCACTTTGTTATTTCCCCAGGTCCTCTTCTGTCATCCATTTGCTTAAGCCCGCTAGGTATGTCACGCGTTGTTTTCCCTTGCTTCCCTTTCCCTCTGTTCGACCTGTGAGTATCAGATTCTCCAGGCCTTCCTTCTCATTACATGTCCCAGAATTTTCATCTGCCCCTTGCTGATGTTAAGTATAAGCTTCCTTCTTGCTTGCATCCGTTTCAAAAATCATCTTTGCTCACACGTTCGGTCCATGATATCCTTAGCATCCTCCTGTAGTAACATACCTCCGTTGCCTTGAGTCTCTTCTTCATCCTTGAGGAGACCGTCCAACATTCTCTGACGTAAAGGAGGACAGATATCACATAGCAGTTTAATACTCTTTTCTTTTTGTACCAAATAAATTCTTCTGTCTCGTAATACTCTGCCTAGCTTTTGGAATGCGTCATTGGCCATTCCAATACCTCTTCAGATCTCAGCGTCACAATTTCCATCCTTTGTTAGAACACTTTCCTGATATTTGAATTTCCGCACCTGCTCGATTTTTGTGTCCCCGACCTGTAAATTGCATTTTGACCTCATCTTGATGACCCTGCATTCTGTCTTCTTGTAGTTTATCCTTAGTCCCTTCTCGCTCTCCTTCGCTAACTTTTGTAGGACGTTTTGTAATTACTTTTCCGAGTCTGCTGTCAGTACGGTGTCATCTACGTATCTTGTTAAGATTGTGGCCGCCAATGCTGAATACCGGTAGGATTTCCAATTCTCTCAGAATTGCCTCGCTCTATAGGTTGATTAGGTCCGGTGAGAAGACGCAACATTGCCTTACGCCCCTTTCTTTTCCGAGTCTACTATCTGTGTATCTTATGTTGTTAAGATTGTATCAGAAGAGCAAGGAGGCCAACTATTATGGCTAACAAGACCATGAAATGGCTTAATGATTTAGAAAAGGTTTCGTCCGGATCATATGGCTCGTCCGGGTACAGTTGGACATGAACTGCCCACCTCTTCTATCTTCTAACATGTCTGATTGTTGACTGTGACACTGACTGGCAATGGCCCTCGTCAGTTTTTCTGAGCTTCTCGTCGATGATACCCTGGACTTGCAGGACGAAATAGTCGCGAACGTATTTTTCTTTTGGCCGGTGAAGACACATTTTGCCTGAAGCCTGGAGTTCTTTTCCGATCTTAAGCACGAAGGATCTGGTGACATTTTTGAAGGATGAAATCTCCTAATCTGTGTGCTTGGCTACGAAAACCACGAGAACGACATAACTTTTCATCGCTTGCGTTAGTGTCGAAGCTTCAATGGTGGGGGTAGGAAAAAGAAAAAGACAAGATGTTTAGTTAAAATTAGTCGCTTATGGCCTTCTAAAGCTGCGTTTTCAAATATTGAACATGAAAAAATGTAGAGATACACCTTTGTGCAAATTAATTGAAACAAAACGAACAATTCCGTTATTATTTAATTTTTTTCGTATTTTCCAATGATTCATGTCCCAGTACTTCCTAGGTCCATTCCACGAAGTCGTTCCTTGCAGAGTGACAACAGATTCTTATATTGGATTTAAATCAGGAGAGTTTCCGGGCCAATCTATAGTACTTTGATTTGCTCACTGTTAAGGCTTGTCAGTGTGTTCGTGCAGCGTTACAATTTTCGTACGCTTCCTTGGAGTAACGTCCACCGCAGACAATGGATGTAGGACAACTAATCGACAGTCGAGACAATAGTGTCTGGGCGTGATGAAAATCTGATGCAATCACGGATGACGTAATATTTTTCAAGGCCAAAAAATTTCATCATACACCTCAAAAATAGATTCATATTACTGCACACTACTGCAAATGACCTAATCTGATGAAAAAATAGAAATCGATTACCCCCAGTCACTCCAGTGGGTTTAAAATTGACCGTATAGTGAAAGAAAGGAAACTAAATCAGTTGTTTCAATTAATTTGCACAAACGGTGTATAAAAGAATACAATTTATGTTGATTTCCTTCATTATAATTTCGTCCCGAGGCAGAATTAATTGGCTTAGATAAGCCCGTTCATCTTATCCTTATCGTAGCTTTGAAAAAGTTTGAGCGCCTTTAACTTCGCCATTAACGTTTTAAGTTTGGCATTAAATAAACTTTGGAAATGTTTTCTCTGTGAATGTGGGTCATCTCATAGCGTTTTATTTGGTCGACATTAAGAAAAAAAACTGTTGATTTGCCTTTCATTTCTTTAAGCGAAAATTGCTCTTTTTCCTAATATTAGATTAGAAAGCACAAAGAAGCTTCATAAAAAAAATGTAACTCTGTACCGTGAATATTGCTCGAACCTTGGATTGGATAAAATTCCGTATAAAAATGTTTTAGGGCGTTAAGGCGGGGGAGGTCTTGCTAATTTTCGCCTTATTTAGTTCTTTCAGCCTTTCACTTATAGTTTCGGTTTCACGTCGGACGACTTCTCCAAACGTTAAAATTGCTTTTCAATTGTTTTGGACGAGATTAAAGAGAACGTGATAATTGATTGATTCGTTTTCAGCGGCTTATCAACCATTTGATGGTTATTTCAGTCCAGAAAATATTTGCAGATTGTAAGAATTTTTAGGGCAGATAATAATGGTTCACTGACACAAATTCGTCTATTGATTGATTGATTCGTTTTTTACGGCTTATCAACCCTTTGCAGGTTATTTAAAGCCAGAAAATATTTGCAGATTGTAAGAATTTTTAGGTCAGATAATAATGGTTCACTGACACAAATTCGACTATTGATTGAATGATTCGTTTTTTACGGCTTATCAACCCTTTGCAGGTTATTTAAAGCCAGAAAATATTTTTAGATTGTAAGAATTTTTAGGTCAGATAATAATGGTTCACTGACACAAATTCGACTATTGATTGATTGATTCGTTTTTTACGGCTTATCAACCCTTTGCAGGTTATTTAAAGCCAGAAAATATTTGCAGATTGTAAGAATTTTTAGGTCAGATAATAATGGTTCACTGACACAAATTCGTCTATTGATTGATTGATTCGTTTTTTACGGCTTATCAACCCTTTGCAGGTTATTTAAAGCCCGAAATATGTGCAGATAGTTAGAATTCATTTGGGGTGGATAAAAATGATTTAGTGATAGAAGACTTACTAAACAATACATGACTGCGGTGGTGGGGAGAAGTGGATCAGTATATTTGCCAATGCCTTTTGACTGTAACTGAATATATCGAACCCAACAGGAATTGGAATTCGGCTCTCCGATTCACAATTACGTGTCGTTATTTATTACACCACCTGCACATCCATTCTTAGAGCACATTCTTAGTGACTACTCATTTCGGTACTGACCAGGCTCGCCGTTGCTTAATTTGAAAAAGAACATTTTGAAAGGAAATAAAGTGATAATACTCAGGGTCGTCGTTTTTTATTTTTTATTTTCAAACCAAAAGCTGAACATTCTCCGGGCAGTGTAGAAAATTATTAGAAGGCATTCGTTGCAACCCCATTAGTTCGTAATGAATAATATGTTTTGGGTGGGGCACACGTGTGTATTTGAGTTATCAGGCTGTTTGTTGCCTGAAAACGAGGCTGGCATCGCCACTGGCGTAGGAAGTTGTCGTTCGTCGACGTCAATTTGAGTTTGCCGAAGGTTATGCTGACATTTGGTTGAAAGTTTATTTCGCTCACGAAGGACAAGAAAAGCCATCGAAAGCGGATGTGAAAAGGCAAACTAAAAAAGCCCGACGATAGAAAGAGAAAGGGGAAAAGTAAAAACGGAGAAAAGTACAAAATGAAGGAAAATAAATGAAAAAAAAAAAAATACAAGCAAAAAACAAATCTCTAAACTCAGGGAGAAATAAACACAAAAAGTAAAACAAAAAAACAAATTTTTCAATGCTTTTATTATTTCCGCTAATTTTAAGGTCGGCTTTTGTTTCATTCGTATACACAGATTTTTTTGGTTTTATTACTTCCAACGTTATTTTTAGCGGATTCCTGTATTTGAGAAGACGCCCCGTTTTATTTTAAACACTACCGTATTTTACTGCTTATAAAACGGATTTTTCCCATAAAATATCTCCAAAACACACCCTGTGTCCCATAAATCGAATGTCGATGGCGGGAGTTAACATCTCTTCAAATTATTACATTCTAAATAGTTACCATAAATTAGGTATTTCTTCTCAGTCTTCAGAATTTCGTAGACAAACCTTTTTGTTAACATTAAATCCACGCATCACGAGGCTTCAGCAATTGCCGTATTTTCCGGCTTACAAAACGCTACGGCCTGGAAAATGGACCCTAATACTGGAAAGAAATTCCTAAGAAAAAAAGTCATTTTCATACAACACATTCACCACGCATCTATCACACACTGGGGCAACGTATTGTTTAAATTAATCACACGTCCGATGACATACTAGTCAAGAGCAGAAATGTTCCCGTCCATGCTAGTAAACAGACTATGTTTAAGCTTGTGGCTCGGCTCCAGGAAGGTTTATAGTCTTGGAAATTCATTTAACACCTAGGTACTGAAGTTAGATCCTATAATAGGCTGAAGTATATAGATAGCTAACATTATAGTCGCTATCAGGCAAGCCAGTTAGGTGACCGTCCAAGCTTACTTGAGCTTAGGCGTTGCCTTACATTCGTCTTGGAAGACGCACACGTATTTTTCAGGGTATTTTTTAGGAAAAAAATGCGTCTTGTAGCCGGAAAATACGGTAAGTAATTATAAAATATCTTCAAAACTCACCCTGCGTCATATAAATCGAAGGTCGATGACAGGAGTTAACTTCTCTTCAAATTATTACATTCTAAATAGTTTTATTTAAGCTTTTCACCCCAAGCAAGGCGGAATGCCACTCGAATGCAAGGGGTTACTAGCACGCAAGAGGGAGCGAGAGTAAAGAGGCGTGATAGAGGAAAGGGTGAAGAGAAGGACAGGGAATAGATCAAGGCATCTAGAGATGTCGATTGACATTGCATTTGAATAGTTGGCGATTATAGCTATCAGGGAAACAAGTAACAGGAAGAAAATTCCACAGACGGGAGGTGCGAGACATGAAGCTATTGGAGTTGATAAGACCGCTATATTTAGCCGTTTCGACAGTGAAAGGGTGGGACCGAGATGCCAGTCGAGTAGGAGGTTTTTTTTAAGCGTTTCACCCCGAGCAAGGCGGGAAGCCACTAGGACGCAAGGGGTTACAGAAAATTTAGAATAAAATCAGATAGGAGTGATAGAAGAAAGGATGAGGAGAAGGGTAGTGGATAGATCAAGGCAACTGGAGATGTCGATTGACATTACATTTGAATAGCTGGAGATTATAGCTCTCAGGGAAACTGGAATAGGGAAGTAAGTTCCACAGGCGAGAGGTGCGAGACATGAAGCTACTGGAGTAGAAGAGACAGCTACATTTAGGAGTTTCAACAGCGAAGGGGTGAAAGCGGGATGTCAGCTTCGTCGGGCGCTTGAACTCATGAAGTCTTGGAACCAGCGAATGCAGCTCCTCGGAGCAATTTCCATGAAAGTATTTGTAGAACAGACAGAGAGAGGCGACGGCGCGTCTGTGAGAGAGTGGCTGTAGACGAGATGCCAGAACAGGGCCAATTATATTGCATATCCGTCTCTGGAGCCTATCAAGAACCCTGAGGCAAACAGAAGGGGCTCCAGACCATATATAGCAGCAATACTCCATGCAAGAGCGAATTTGTTGATTTGTAGATCTGAGGGATCGATTCCGGGGAGAAAAATTTCCGGGCGCGGCACAGGGTGCCATCTTTCTTTGCGTGTAATGATAATAATAAAAATGAAGTTTGGTTTGTTTTGTTTTACGGCATATCAACACCTCAATGGGTTATTTAATGCCGAAAAGATTTTTATATCTGGTAATATTTAACCGTTTCGATAGTGAAAGGGTGGGACCGAGATGCCAGTCGAGTAGCACGTTTACCATAATTTTGGTATTTCTTCTCGGTCTGTGATGAATTTATCATGTTTAGCTGGGTGGATAAAATCGGGGATATTAGGGAGAGCTATGAACTACAAAGAAGAAACATTTTTTTCCGATTTCTTCCTTCAGAATATGGGGCATCTAATGCATCGGAGCGTCTTATAAACCGCGAAACACAGATAAAATAAATACTTTATTTATATTATTCGGACTATTGTCCTCATCTTTGTCGCCATATTTATCACAACGTTTCGGCCGTTGTACGCTCCGGCCTTCTTTAGGTGGTTGGAATGTCGAACTGAACCCTTTATTTCCGAACGGCCGAAACGTTGTGATGAATATGACGACAAAGATGAAGACAATAGTCCGAATAATGTAAATAATGTACATAATACCTCATCTCAGAAATATAGACAGAAATTAAATACTATTTAAAATAAACCGGAGCGTCTATTCAAATACGGGCATCCGCTAAAAATATCGTTTGAAATAATGAAAATATGCCGGATTAAGAAAATAAAATACATTCATTTTACTAATTACGTATGAGCTATAATTTCCATCTTCAAATTATTATTTTATTTTAATAATTATTTATTTCCTTTCAGACATCATTTTTTTTATCATAACATTTCATTTTTTTTCCTTTCCTTCTTATTAACATTTCTGTCATAACTTCCTTCCTTACTAGCTTTTCCTTCGAGTCCCCTTTCTCGAATTTCCATGCAATCTTCACTTTCTGATCCGGAATTCAACAACTTCATATTCTCGAATTTCTTACCGAATCTCCACTTCACGTTTTGCCTTGCTAAACTTCACTTTCTTGAATTTTCTGTTCAATCTTCATTTTCCCGGTCTGCATTCACGCTCTTCACATTTCACGAATTTCCTCTCTAACCTTTATTTTCGCATTTACAATCTTGTGACGTCGTCCCCCGGTCGCAGCGCCAACTGTGACGTTCTATCCTGATCTACCACGGCGCCAGTTGTGACGTGGCCGTTCCAGGGTCCTATCCCGGTCACGACACCAGTTGTGACGTCCCTAAACAGCACCAATTGTGACGTCTTCGCCGCGGCGCCAGCTGTTCGCTCCTCGCTGCTCCGTCCGGGTGTCGCTGCTCCAAACGTGACATTCGCCTGTCGCGTCAGTCGTGTTGTCTCGTACTGTGACGACCAACTGGCTTGGTATCGGTCGCGGCACCCAAATGTGACGTTCTAACCTTTTGGTGATTCGGGTGGGAATCTGGTTAGATTTGACATCAGCCTCGCCGTTCCCAACTCGCTTCCAACGCCTGGTTACTAAGGTAACTGCACTGATCTCCAGTCTGCCTACCCACGTTGGTAATTGATCTTAGACAGACGAGATCAAACAGGGGTTGGGTCCTGTAATGCAAATTGAGTTCAACGGGGGTGATAACACACAAATATGCATAAAAGAAAATAAAATGAAAACTCAAAAAGTTCAAAGTATCAAAGAAAAAGGTAACAAACTTTATGTCTAGTTGTTCGATACATAGGACTGCATCTATCTCCCGACCCGTTCTGTGGATTGTGACACGTCGTTTTCCGTTAGGCAAGTTTTAACGCTTCAAGTTGTTTGCTCTCTAAGAAATTTGTGTTTCGGTGTGTCTTTGGACGAAAGTCGAAAAACTTATTTCTGTAGTCTGGTTCTAAGTCGCTCTTCAAAATAATTGTTCTTGGTTGAAGAGGAGTCCAAAATTTTGCGTGAATCTTGGTCATCTATCTTGGTCTATCATCTCTGCCGCCAGGGCCCGTACTCTCTGGACACTCATCTCCGCTGCTAGGGCCGAACGAACTGTCTTCTGCCCGCCTGGGTCCGAACTACTGGACACTCATCTCTGCCGCCAGGGCCGAACGAACTGTCTTCTGCCCGCCAGGGTCCGAACTCTGGATACTCATCTCTGCCGCCAGGGCCGAACTACTGGCCACTCATCTCTGCCGTCAGGGCTCGAACTACTGTCCACTCATCTCTGCCGTCAGGGCCAAACTAACTACTGGACACTCATCTCAGCCGTCAGGGCTCGAACTTCTGCCCGTCAGGGTCCGAACTGATTTCTGCCTGTTGGGGCCTGGTTTTTATTGACGCCAACAAAAAACCGGGTTGGGTCTGTTGGCGTCGGGGAGTTCCTCGATAATTCTAAATACATATCCACCTCTTTTATTTCTGGTTAGGGACTTTCCACTCTTTTCCATTTTTGGTAACTTTTTTCTCACTCCCACTTCTCACCATGCTTCTGAGGGGCGTGAACTGCCCTCCCCACTTCTTCGTAGCGGCTTCTCATACTTATACTCTGGATGGGGGCGTCAACAGCCTTCTTCGTGCGTCACGTGATCACTCTCGGCCAATGAGGTCTTGGTCGGGTATCTTTCCTCCTCCTTCGTGCGTCATGTGATCACCACTTGACCAATGACGTCTTAGTCGGGCGTGAACAACCCGCGGCTTTGTTTTGGAGAAAAAAAATACCTTGCTTAACTAAAAAAAATAATTATCGCCGTTATCATGAACGGATAATATGACAACTCTTTGTTCAACACGTGGCGTTTGTCAAGTAGTTTATCGCTAATTCATCAGACGGCTGGTTTTCCGACATGGTCTCAGAAAAGAATTTTCTCCAAGTTTTCAGCCAGTCTGACGTCTCCAAGGAAGAAATAAAAACATTTCTTATTCCATTCATTTTCCTTCGGTTCATGTGTCTGATAACAAAATTTTATTATCGCAGGGCAAAAGTTTGTTTTGTCGAAAAGATCTTAATTAGCGAGACGGCTTGTGTGGGATTTTAATTTTCCATATCTAGCTAAGGCTCCGTACCTACACCTGTGTTTTGTCAATTATCAAAATCTAACGTTTTCAAATGGACTTTCCTTGGCGAACATTTCTTGATAACACAATTCCATTCGCGCAGGCCAAGTAGGGAAATCGGTCAATGATTGCTCGCAGGTGGCCCCCTAATTTTCATATCTGTCCAAAAGTCTTTTTTTAGTCGCCTGTTTCTTGTCGTCACTTATCGAAATAACATTTTCGCTGGAATTTTTCCCTTGGCCGGTGGCCTGTGTTTTGATAATAAGATGCCTTCTCGTACCAATAGTTTAGATATCACTTTCCTACCCATTCAAAATCTCATTGTCATTGTAATGACACTCTTTTCGCCATGTGCCACTTATCCAAAATAACCTTTTTTTTTTTATTGCCTCTTAAGCCGTGTGTTCGCTTATCACCTATGATCCGTCTCGCATTACTTTTTCCCTTCCTTTCTTCTTTTCTTTCCTTTTCCCTTTTTGCCTTCCTTTCTCTGCCTGGATGCATGGTGCCACAATCTTCACGTTCTTGAATTTCCTGTTCAATCTTCATTTTCCCGGTCTGTATTCAAGCTCTTCACATTTCACGAATTTCCTCTCTAACCTTCATTTTCTCATTTACAATCTTCACGCTCTTGAATTTCCTGAACGGTCTTCCCTTTCTACTCTTTCCGCATTATTATTTAAGTAATTAAACTTTAATTTGTAAACAGTAATGCGGACATTGTTAACTAGATGCTTCTCTATAACTAAATAGTATAGCACGACATATCAAATGACGATTTTCGTACAGGAATGCAGGTTCAATTCCTGTCAGAGAATGCATATTTTTTACGAAATTTCTCGAACATTCAGGCTGGTAAATGTAAGTAATACTGTTTTACTAAAAAAGACTGCATTTACTTAAATAAATTGTATTTATAAAAATTACGTATGAACAGAAAATATATGATATACATCCACATATTAATAAATATACGTATACCTACTTTTCGAGTGCCACTTAAGTTTCGTTGTTTTACCAACTCATCAGGCACGAATTATTACTTATGATTTTAAAAATAATAATAATAAACTAAAAATAATAATATACTAAAAATATTAGAATATTATTTCTTTAAAATCGTAAGTAATATTTCGTGCCTGATGAGTTGGTAAAACAACGTAACTTAAATCGCACTCCAAACGTAGGTATATGTATATTTATTAATATATATTTCTTAGCTCTTTCTAGCCATCGAGCACTGTTATGTTTACACCTTAAAGTAAATTTAGTAAATATTTTTTGACTACCTGTGTATGGATTCTAATGCGCGGGTATACGGTTGCTAATATGTAGCTGTTTGATTTACCTACCTCTCTACCTTTATATATATATATATATATATATATATATATATATATATATATATATATATATATGTGTGTGTGTGTGTGTGTGTGTGTGTGTGTGTTAGGACAATCTAAGACAAAGTGGTAGAAATATTGTGCGTGACGGGTTTTGTCCTTTAGCATTTTACTGGACTAAAGTAATGTTTACGTTGATGTGATTACATATGCACATGAAGGAGAGGGGGCGCTGATATTTTTAATTATGAAATAACTTTCTTTTCAACATGAGATTTGATATATAATCTGGTGAGGTGTTCTTTTTCCTTTTTGTTTATATTTTTTTAACACTGTTATTATTAAAAATTCCCATATCGTGCCAATAGAAGACCTACCGAGAAGGAAATTTATTGTGGATGATTAGCGATTAAAGCACTTTCTATACATTTTCATTTTAGTACATTGCTTTCTCTTTTAATTACAATGACATGCTTAAATTCTAATTATGGTCAGACTTAATATATATATATATAAATATATAGGTAACTATACTCGTCTCGAAAAACCTCCGAATTTTTGATTTGCCAATAATCAAATCAATCTCGAAGGAAAAAAAATGTTTAAAAAAAAGAGCTACAAACATGAAAGTCTGTCGAAAAAAATCGCACAGATACAGGTTTAAAGCCCAAAGAAAAAAAATCCGGCACGAGTAAACAACAGCTTTCCCTGACGATCCGTTTAGGTGAAACCTGGGTAGGTTTGTCTGGCTCACTAGGTTTATATATATATATATATATATATATATTTTTCACCGGTAGCACATATCGGAGTTTCATTCACAACGTAATCTTCAGCTGCTGAGTACACACTATATATATATATATATATATATATATATATATATATATATATATATATATATATTAACCGTTTGTGACTGGAAGGGATAATTCCGAGGAGGATACAAATATAGGGATATTTTTTTCCATTTAAGGAGGAATTTATGAAAGGAAATTTGGCCTCAGACAGGAGTCGAACTTACGTCACCTTTGGCAATCTCGAGTGTGCAAACCGATAGACGAAATAAATAGTTTAAAATAAAACGGAGCGTCTACACAAATACGGGTATCCACTAAAAATAACGTTTGAAGTAATAACAATATGTTGAGGTAAAAAGAAAAACATATATATATATATAGTTACGTTGATGTGAGTTAGTGGGCTTTGGTTTCAAAAACTCAATATGTTATATTTATCACGGATACTGAGCGCTTTCCACTAAGTACCGCGTATATATATATATATATATATATATATATATATATATATATATATATATATATATATATATATACGACTTGTGTTTTAACAATTATTTCTACTACTTTTGTAATTGTATCTTTAACTTCGAACAAGTTTTCTTTTGAGAGTTAGTGGGGTGGAAATTATCCCATAACTTTTAAAGAAACGTGTATCAAAACGTTTGCTTGTCAAATACAAACATTAATAGATTTATACATAAACACATGCACCCCCATATATATATATATATATATATATATATGAAGAAATATATTCTTAAGATATGCAATATTTATGGGATCAAGTGCTCAATATCAATATATATATATATATATATATATATATATATATATATATATATATATATATATATATATAGGTGGTCAGAAAGATTTGTCGCGCCCTACCAAATAGATAATGAGAACAATAGAAGAACAATTAATACAGTAATACAAAGCACATGAATTGGATTCCGTTTGTTCACTTTCATTGTTGCTGTCACACATCGAGAAGGTCTGTGTGAACGACATTATTTTCGCGCAGGAGCTTGTGTCAGCCATCTGAAATAGAAAATTATATTGTGTACTGGTGACAAGACTTTCGGACCACCCAGTACAAAAAATTGGACAATGCCCCCCAAAAAGAAACTGTTGAGTTAATCGATATATATATATATATAAACATGCACTGCCCCAACCATATATATATATAATTTAATATTTAATTTTTAAAAGTGGAGCAGATATTTTCATATAGTGCTCAATATTAAAAGTATGGCATTGATAATATTTTTTATATACACAAAAGAATTACTTAACTGTAGTTCTCCCCGACTACGCAGTTTCGTGGTAATATGACCACTTTTCTAGGGTTTTTAGAAAAAATAAAACTTAATACTTTTTCCTCTTGTGATTTACGTCGAGCAGTTGAGTAAATTTCCTTTTCCTTCCTGAGCGTCGCACTTAAGGAGAGACTTGGGGCATGTCGAGATCGAACTTGAGATCTTGATGTGTAAGCCAAAGCTTTTCGCGAACCATCTGGCAGTGTATGCAGAATGCAAGTACCAATGCCGTAAGAGCTTGCATCACTTGTGACTATGATGTCGAGACTAGGGTGAGGGAGATGTCTGAAGTAAGAGTTTTCTTGATCTTCTCGAATGCGTCTTGGCATTCCGGGGTCCATGACCATGGATTGTCCTTTTTTAAAAGTTGGTTGAGAGGCCCTCTCAAATTTTGCATGTTCTTAATGAACCCTTTGTAAAAGTTAGCTAGGCCGAGGAAGCTTTGTAACACTTGAACGTTATCTGGGGCCGGCATGTTTCTGATCGCGTTGGCTCGTATTTGATTGGACTTCTTTTTTGCGTAGACCGTAGGTGCTGCCCACTTGCTGAAATCGGTTTTATCTAATTCATTGTTTATTTGCTCTAGAGCAGCGAAAGGGACATTCCGTTTCTTTTTTGAATACGGGTTGTGCACCGTCCTTTACCTTGAACTTAGCTTTCATTTTAGTACATTTCCCAAGGCCGCCAGAAAAAACCTGGGGAAATTGTTGTTTGAGTTCCTTTTTGATTTTTACCAAAATTGACGTTGTACTTTGTATCTTGCGACAAAATGTACTCATTGGGCAATCCCAAAGATTGAATTTTTCTATTCAATCAGTTCCAAATAAGTTATCTGAAGTTTTTAATACGTCGGCTTTGAGCTTTTTGGTAACTCCATTTAGTGTTACTGTAAGTATTACCTCGCCTAAAATGTTAATCTTTTCGCCAGTTACGGATTTTGCCGTTTTATCCGTTTTTAATAAGGTCAGCTTGTTTAATTTTCGCCAAGTACGCCAGTTAATCGCTGAAATATCAGAACCCGAGTCAAGCTGAAATTTAATGGACTTATTGAAAATATCCACTGTCACATATTTTCTTAAATTCCTATCGACAATATTGTCAGATTGAGCTCGCCTAATTTTATTTTTGGGTTTTCTCGTTCTGTTGGCGGACCAGCATGAAGTTAAAGTATGACCACTTTTATTGCAATTTTTGCAATATTTTTTGTTCTTAACTGGACAGAATTTCATCCAATGCCATTTACCACAATGGTAACATGGTCCGGGCGGTTTCTTTAACTTATTTGGGTTTTGTCTTTTTGAGGGGAATAGGAGGTAGACTTGCTTCTGATTTTATTAATCTGAGTCACACCTGATTCCTCGATAGTGTTTGAGTCACACTTTACAGATATTACTCTTTGACAGTCCTCTGCCAGTTTTTGGAGAGTCAATCCTTGTTCGTTCTCAAGCTTGGTCAGTACCCGTCGTCTGACTTCGGCGTCTTCTGCTGATACTAGACCTTGTGCGAAAATCAAGCACTTGAAATCATCGGCAGTCAGTTCGGCTAGTTTAAAATCACTACAGAGCTTGTTTACCGATGCTGCAAACGTTAGAAAATCTTGCTGGTTGTTTTTGACTGTGTTCAGGCATTTCCAACGTTTGTGGAACAAAGTTGTGTTAGGCCCGAATAGTTCCGATAGGAGCTTAATAGTCTCTGAAAAATCCAAGTCAGTGGTTTTCTTGGGTAGTATAAAATCTACGAACCTACTATGTTCTGTAGTTCCCAGTTTTCTCAATAGAAGACGTACCTTTTTTTACTGGAACATTGTTCACAGTCTACGTTGAAAATATCTTCGTAGCGCCTGTAAAAAGCGTCGAACGTTTTGTCGTTCTCTGGAACGTATGCAAAGGTTTCCATTGAATTGTAGATTGTACTCTGGGAGAATATTGTATCTTTTTCAGAGTTTGAGCCTTTTAATGCATTTACGAGTAATTCTTAAAGTTGTTTCTGTTGTAGTTCAGTATTCTGAAGCGTAATTTTTTGGAATTCCATTTGTTGTTTATGTAATTCCAAAAATAGTTGTTATTGTCTTTCTTCTGATTTTTGTTGCTGATCCAAATTTAGTTTTAATATTTGAGCAACTACTTTTTGCAAATCTTCCATATTTACAAATGACAGCGCTCTTTTGTTGCTTTGAAACACGTGTACTAAGAGGAGGTACACAAAAAAATCTTGATAGATTTTTGTTCCTTTTTTTTTCCTTTTACAGAAAAAAATATGGACAGACAATAGTTACACTAAACTAATTATGTGTTTAGCTTTTTTTTCCCGTGGTTCCGTTAATTTTGACGTAATTGAATAAATTTTCACCACACTTATGTATTATTTTTTTATAGAGGTACAAAACGAGAAAACTCACCTCAGTGAATTTGAGGGGAGAATAATTTTATGCCCGAGTTCAACTCAGTTAAATAAAAAAAAAATTTTCGATCGTTTTTTTCGAAAACTTGAGTACAATGGTAGTAATTCGTACTAGTATTGCCAGTTTGTTTTATGACAAACTTTTTTTTCTGTGTGTGAGTGTGTAAGAAATCGTTCTCGTAATTTGGACAGACTATAATATTCCATAGATGTCGAAACACTGCTCGTCACTGATGTTTGGTATTGGAATATATGTAGACACTAGGTGTTTAGCTTTTAAATCGCTAATGTATTAATACCAGCTTAATTTCACGTTCAACACTGCTGTGGAAACGCGTGAAGTTTCTGTATTTTTCAAGTACTGTCGCTATTGATATGGGGAGAACGAAATTCTCGAATCTTTCTGTCGCCACTGTTGTGGGATTGGCAAAGTATTACGGTTTTCGACGTGAATGCGTTTTTCGAATTCTTCGTCGACACAGATGTGGGACTGGTAAGGTATTGAGGTTTCGGCGTGAGTGCATTTCTCGAATCCTCGTCGCCACTGATGTGGGGCCAAAGTTGGGACCACGGAAGGAAAACACGGAACACGGATTAGAGGTAAAAAAGATATATTAACAACAGGTTACAGAGATAGTGTAAGCGGAGCTTACTATATGTTAGTGTCCAATAATGGCAGTCGTACGCGGCTCTCACTGTCTCTCTATCTCTCTGTCACTCTGCCTCTCGAGTGTTGTGTCGCCTACTTAATATAGGCATGGAAGAGTCTATTGTGTAGGTAGTTTCCGGTCTCACAATAGTTTTAAAACAAAATAAACAAAACTAATCTAAACCAAAATATATATATTCTATTCATACGAATCTATCCTAAGAATGTCATCGGCATTGAATAACCCATTGAGGTTGATATGCCGTAAAACAAAATAAACTAAACCAATCTAAACCAAAGAATACATATTCTATTCATACGAATCTATCCTAAAAATGTTGTCAGCATTAAATAACCCATTGAGGTTGATATATCGTAAAACAAAATAAACCAAACCAATCTAAACCAAAGAATACATATTCTATTCATACGAATCTATCCTAAAAATGTCATCGGCATTGAATACCCATTGAGGTTGATATGCCGTAAAACAAAATAAACCAAACCAATCTAAACAAAAGAATACATATTCTACTCATACGAATCTATCCTAAATATGTTGTCGACCTTAAATAACCCATTGAGGTTGATATGCCGTAAAACAAAATAAACCAAACCAATCTAAACCAAAGAATACATATTCTACTCATACGAATCTATCCTAAATATGTTGTCGACCTTAAATAACCCATTGAGGTTGATATGCCGTAAAACAAAATAAACCAAACCAATCTAAACCAAAGAATACATATTCTACTCATACGAATCTATCATAAATATGTTGTCGGCATTAAATAACCCATTGAGGTTGATATGCCGTAAAACAAAATAAACCAAACCAAACCTAAATAGCAAATCCTTCAGAGCTGACAAAGTTAACCTTGCTGCTGCTCTTGAAAATTGCCTCCAATCAGTAGTTAACTGGGACAGGAATGAATAAAATAAATTTTAATGACTCCGAAACTAAACTGCTCTCATATAGACACCATAGAAATTTGCTTGCTTGCCATCAGCATGGTTGATACTCTTGTCCAGGAAAGTGTCTCTCTGTGCCTTCTTGGCCTCACGTTTTCAACTGGCTTGAAGTGGAACAACTACACTGCATCAGTTGCTGCATCTACTGCAAGGAAAGTTGGTTCATTGGGTTGAGCCAGATGTTTTACTCGTCAAAGTCCATCTTGCACATTTAAAAATCTACCATTCGTCCATGAATTGAATAGCGTTGGCATATCTTGTCTGGTCCTTCTGCTGTTCAGCTCGAGGTTCTTGACAAAATCCAAAGAAGAATCTGCAATATAATCGATGCTGACTTAGCATTTCGACTTCAGTCATTTTCTCACGGACATGATGTGGCTTCCTTCTGCCTTTTCTACAAATATTTTCATGGCAACTGCTCTGATGAGCTTTTTTCCCTGCTGCCTCGTGCTACTAGATTGGCATTTAGGTCCCACCATTTTACTGCTGAAATAGTTAAATGTAACAGCTACTTCTACTCCAAAAGTTTCTTTCATCGAACTTCCCGACAGTTGAACACCCTTCCGCTTACTTGCTTCCGGGAAAACTATAATCTTCAAAAATTTAAATGCAACGTCAATCGCCATCTTCTGATGTCTTGAACCCCGTTCAGCTTTTGTCCGCTACTCGGTTCTCCCTATACCCAGTCTTCTTTTTCACTTTCATTCTCTGTAACACCCTGCATACAAGTGGCATTCTCGCCTTGGTTTGGTTTGTTTTGTTTTACGGCATATCGACACCTCAATGGGTCATTTAATGCCGACAACTTTTTTTTTTTTCCTGTTAATATTTTTGTTTTGTCAAAAATCTATTTCTGTTAATATTTTTTCCTCAAAAGTGTATAGCTGGTAATATTATTTTTTCAAAAACGTAATATCAGAGGCCTTGCTGTTGGATGTAGTTTATCGTCTAACTCAGGACGCGGATGTAGTTTATCGTCATACCCATGACGCGCCATTCCCGTCTTGGTTGAGGTGAAATGGTTATATATATATATATATATATATATATATATATATATATATATATATATATATATATATATTGATACATGTTTCATTAAATAATATAGACAAGTGTTGTCTATTTATTTTTACACAATATTGATACATGTTTAAAATAAATAGACAACACTTGACTATATTATTTAATAAAACAGGTATCAATTAAAAAAAAAGCTGCCTAAATACACAAACTACATATGTGTGTGTGTGTGTGTTTGTGTGTGAGTGCGTAATTAATTAGAAATATGTGGAGACTAATGCATTCTGAACAATATCAAAATAATTAAAACCACATCCTAATCTATTATGGATACAATTAGAACCAAACTATTCATAACAATGATAATTACGAAATAGGTATATATAAACTGTCACATCTGTTCCTAACAATACCTGTAGAAATTAAAAAAAAATTATGTATTAACACAAACGGATGTTATACACCGCAATTTATCAAATCATTAGTCATAAATCGAAATGCGCTCAAACACAACTTCAAACTAAAGAAGGCCACACTTATTAAAACAAAAAAGTTACTTATTTACGGAGAACATTCTTAAAAGTGTTGACATTGGATCTTACCAAAATATAATTCTACGTCCAGCATTCTTTTCAAATATCTCCTTTCCTAAAAGAAATACTCTTTTACCAAGACTACATCCATTTTTTTTAATCAATTCACATGAAGCAAGGTGATAACACCACGAAAACGCAAGAGGCTACTGAAAGAGAAGACACAGACTCCAATGATTGTATAAATTTTAGAGTTTAGGCGGAGACGTTAGAAGTATAGTGATGGAGTAGAATTTAGAAGGAAGCAGAAACATACTCCTAAATAATAAAATAATGGATAAACCACTACTCCTGTACAGAAGATCGAAGAAGAGAGTGAATAAGACGATAGGTGAAAATACTATAAAAATTTAAATGAATAAAAGAAAACGCTTATATTCAAAACGTATAATACAGGGTGTTTCAAAAAATTTGATATCATTTCGCAATCTAATAACTTTGTTAGATCTCCTTCAAATGACTTCAAATTTTAATAGCATCTTTATGTTTAATGTTTGGTTTATGTTTTTATGTCTTTATGGATCGGGCGTGCTGGTGTTAAAGACAGTGTGTTGCTGAAATGGCCGCCACGTTCACCTGATTTAACACCTTGAGATTTTTCCTCTGGGGCTACGTGAAGGGAATGGTGTATGTTCCCCCTCTTCCTGCAAACATAGAAGAACTCAAATAGAGAATCAATACAGCACTGGAGACTGTTACCCAAGATATGCTTCAGCGTGTTTGGCAGGAGCTGGATTACCGACTTGACGTATGCCGTGTCTCAGGCGGATCGCATATTGAACATTTGTGAAATCGTTCACATAATCCACATGCTTTTGAATTTCTCATTCAGATTTGGAAGAATAAATCTTATGATCTTCAACATTAATACTTTTTAATTTCATTTGCCTTAATCATGTACTTTCTGTGATATTTACATCTCAAAGGATATCAAATTTTTTGAAACAGCCTGTATATTAATTAATCTCAAATTATAGCAACCTACGTAATAATTACATTGCGTTAACAACATTCAACAATATTTGCTCATTTTGACTTTCAATTAGCCTGGAGTATATTTATGACGGTAATTAAGTGTAAAAATTCTGAAAAATTAACATTTTATTTCTGTTTATATAGGTTCTAGGAGAGTTGAGTACTGGACATTTGCACCCCAGACAACTGAGCCTTTAGACAAAAGAATCCTTGGATAATTGCCTACCTCCGGTAACTTTTTGAAGTTTTTAAGGGCAATTACTATAAATTTTGACAAAAGTATAGGTAGTAATTATAAAGTTTTAAAAAATAAATAAAATAAAAAAAAATATCAAAGGTTTATTTTTGTTTAAAATTCAATGACAGATTAACAGTTTTGCAAGGTCACTCTACAAATCGCCAGTATGTTTTTTATTTCTGGATGTTTCTTATGATAGTCGTAGCTGTTTATTTTCCTCGACCACAAATATTTTTCCACTACTGTTTGATTTTCGGAATTTAGCCATGGATTCGAAATAAAAATATAATCTATAAAATCCAGAATCTATTGATGTTTGTGGTACGCACTGCTGGAGTGAACTGAAACTGCTAGATTCATTTTTTCTGGCTTTAAAAAAGAAATTTTTCTCTTTTTTTATTTATGGTAACTACCTTTCTACTAAGGATGGTTTTGTCTGATGAAATTTTTTTTCTGATACAAGTCTTACTATTTAACCCATAGCTGGGAGCAGGAGACGTGGATTCCTACCTTTCCTGGTGGTATTTACACGTAAGTGAATGTAACGAACCCATTACACTACCCTCACATCCAAACTTAAAGTATCTAGTATACTTGAGCGGTCACCCATCCAGTTTCTGACCAGTTTAAAAAAAAAAATTAAAAAAAGAAATAAAAAAAAACATTTAAAGTTTATTTTTGTTTAAAATTCAATGACAGATTAACTGTGTTGCAAGATCGCTTTACACATCGCCAGTATGTTTTTGTTTCATCAGTGTTTCTCTTATGATAGTCGTAGCTTTAACTGTCCTGGGCCATAAATGGTACCAAATAAAAATATCTCTATATATAAAAGGCAGGATGTGTGTGTGTGTGTGTGTGTGTGTGTGTGTGTGTGTGTGTGTGTGTGTGTGTGCGTGCGTGTGTGTGTGTGTGTGTGTAACGAATGCACGGCCGTAATTTTCGAACAATTTGCACCAAAATGTACATGCACATGCTCCAAGTTAGCCGGAAGGCCAAGACCGACTTTGCATTTCCCAACTCCCATCGATAGTGGAAATAATCGATTTGTTCATGCTTCTACGGCAGTTTTCATGTAGTTTGCGGCCATTTTCTGCAGGCCAGAGTAAGAGCCTATAGCTGGCTACCACGAATAGTTCACACTCCTCCCCGGTCTTTTTAAACGAGTAGATCTTTTCTCCTTGTTCATGTTTAGGATTGGCTTTCTGGTTCCCTCTGAAGTCTTTTCCTACTCTTTCACATCCGGTGGTCTCTTGCGTTTTGGTGGCACTATCACCTTACTTCGGGTGTTGCGCCTTACTCTGTGACACTCTACCTCGAGTGGCTCTTGGGTCTTAGGTGAACATTGTAGAATACATATCAAAAGCACCAGGCCAGATGTGACAGCGATACTCAATGCATGGGCGAATGGTAGACCTAAAAAATGTGTAAAAAAGATACTGGCGTGAAAAATTGTCTAGCTCGACACCATGGACGAACTTTCTTAGCGGGGGAGACGTAGTCATTGATTCAAGTTAATCTTTACACTTCATGTCTGCGGAAAAGGGTTAGCCCTAGAAGGTTTAATTTAAAGCTTATTTAGGTAGATAGTACCATAAGGAAATATATTTTGACGTTAAAATGTTAATGGTCGCAACAAAAAAGTAGACGAATGATACCCAAATGAGTCGAGAATAACACGTTTATGCTCGACAAAACGTCCGAGACGTGACACGCCCAAAAGATTAGCACCGATATCGAGTTCAGTGTGCATAAAGAAGCCATTTTTATCTCTTCCACGTGCCACAATCGTATAATAGACGCCATAAGACATACGAGCAAGGATGGCGAGAATTGTCAAGATGCGAGTGATAAAAGGTGCATTTTCTTTAAATATGGAAAGCCTCGTCCTGGAAATCATTTTTAAAACTCTTTACGTTTGTTACGTTTGGGCGAGTCCTTCCCACACTCCCTTGGTATGTGGCAATACTTTCCGAAAGAATTCTCTCTCTTTCTCTCTTTGTCTTTCTCTCTCTCTCTCTCTCTCTCTCTCTCTCTCTCCCTCCCTCACACACACACACAAAGAAAAAAAATAGACAGATAAATAGATTGGTAAGTAGGTAAATACTGACAGGTTTAGAGAAAGAATTAGAAAGATATATGAAGAGTTGATGTAGATAGATCGCCTGTGGACCTCTCTTCCAGCTTGTTGCTTTCCAGACCATTCAGTCAGTTATGTGTCATGCGCGATACATGCTGAGGCGATCATGTATCTTTCGATACATAACTGACGAGATTATTTCCCGCAGTAGGTTACCATTTCTTTCTGCAGTAGACTAGTTGCCATCCAAGGCTATGGAACCCGATCAGTCCTGCTATTTACCCATACCTGGAGGGATCAGAAACAGAGGATTCATTCCTCTGGGGGAGACCAATTCCCATCCAAGGCTATAGAACCCAGTTTGTTCTGCTATTTACCCATAGCTGGAGTGAGTAGAACCAGAGGATTCGTACCTTACCCAAGGGTCAGTCAGTTATGTGCCATACGTGACACATGCTTAGGCGATCATGTATCTTTTTATACATGACTGACGAGGCAGATTATTTCCCCGCAGTAGGTTCCCACTTCTTTCTGCGGTGGACCAGTTGCTATCCAAGGCTATAGAACCCGGCCTGTCTCGCTATTTACCTATATTTGGAGTGGGGAGGGAGAAGATGAGGATTCATACCTTTCCCAAGGGTCAGTCAGTTATGTGCCATGTGTGATACACATTAGGCGATCATGTATCTTTCGATACATGACTGACGAGGCAGATTTTTTTCCCACAGTAGGATGCCATTTCTTTCTACGGTAGACCAGTTGCCATCCAAGGCTATAGAACCCGGTCTTACCTGCTATTTACCAATAGCTGGAGTGAGTAGAAGCAGAAGATTCGTACCTTTCCCAAGGGTCAGACAGTTATGTGCCATACGTGATACACGCTTAGGCGATCATGTATCTTTCGATACATGACTGACGAGGCAGATTTTTTCCTGCAGTAGGTTGCCATTTCTTTCTGCGGTGGGCCAGTTGCCATCCAAGTCTATAGAACATCGGTGTGTCCTGCTATTTAATGTACCGATAGCTGCCGGGGGCGGGGGGAAGAAGAGGATTCATACCTTTCCCAAGTGTATTAGCACGTAAATGAATGGATTCTAGACTATTACGAGATTCAAAAATCTTCGTTAGAAACAGAGAAAAGAATGGCTGATTGCGATGTGATATCCATCCTCTTATATGGCAGTGAATGCTGGACAATCTCCGCATGAATTAAGAGAAGACTCGAAGCAGAATGATACTGAAAAATTCCATGGACGAAGCGAGTAAGCAACAAGAAAGGCTTAAAGAAAATGGCAAGAGAAAGAACACAGAATCAGGAATAGCAAGCTGAAATTCCTTAGACCCATAATGTAGAAGGAGTGTTTGGAAAGATTAAACTTCACATGGTATATATATATATATATATATATATATATGTGTGTGTGTGTGTGTGTGTGTGTGTGTGTGTGTGTGTGTGTATATAAATATAAAATAAATAAATATATATATATATATAATTATTTATATATTATATGCGCGGTACTTATTAGAAAACGCTCAATATCAGAGATAGAGCTAACATATTTGGTTGGATAGATGTGAGTTTGTGACCCTGGGTTTCACGCAACCAAATATATATATATATATATATATATATATATATATAACTATGAACCTAAAAAGCCAGGTAAACCTTCCTAGGTTTCACCTACGCGGATCGTCAGGGTGCACTAAATCTAAAATCTGAAATCCTGAGTAAGTGCAGACAAAGAAAACGCTGATTACTTGAATAGGTTTTCTTCTCTCTTTTTTTTTTTTTTATTTGTTATTGAATAAATATGTATAATACCCCTCCCGTTGTTGAGTTACTTTTTTTTTTTTTTTTTTTACTTAGTCATGTGGTCATGGTTGCTTTTTTTCTGTTCCACCTTTATCTCTTTAGCCAGTTAACCCTGACGATCCGTTTAGGTGAAACCTAGGTAGGTTTACCTGGCTCTTTAGGTTTATATTAGGTTTGCTCTACATAGCGTATTGAGCACTTTACGTAGTTACTTTTTACTTTACTCGTGTTGGAATTTTTTTTTCTTTGGAATCTGGGCTTAGTTCTTTCTTTTTTATCCCTTATTTTTTTTTCCTTGGGTATTGGTTTGTTCATTTACAAGCCAAAACACCTAAGATTTTCCAAACAAGTATAGCTATTTATATATATATATATATATATATATATATATATATATATATATATATATTAAAATAAAAATATTAAAATTAAAATCTTCAGCCACACTGGGTTGTATATTAATATTCTTTCGTTTTTATTATTATTATTTCATTTAGATTCCTCGACTAGTTTCAGCCAACATGGCCATCATCGGGAGAAGAAATATCTCTGTTTGCTAGTAGCAGTGAACTACAGAAAATCATATATATATATATATATATATATATATATATACAGTATTTACATTAGTCGGACTATTGTCCTCATCTTTGTCGCCATATTTGTCACAACATTTCGGCCGTTGTACGCTCCGGCCTTCTTCAGGTGGTTGAATTTCGAACTGAACCCTTTATTTCGATCGCTGGGGTAGACTGTTCTAATTCCACGTGCCATGTTTGATGGATATCCAGTTATCAGACCCAAAGAAGGTGAGTTCAATTCTGGTTAAGGCAGTGGAGAACTTTCAGAGGGAAAATTAGCAGGAGATAACTGATAACTGACATCCATCGCCTACATGGCACGGAATTGGAACAGTTGGTTAGAGCGATCGAAATAAAGGGTTCAGTTCGAAATTCCAACCACCTGAAGAAGGCCGAGCGTACGGCCGAAAACGTTGTGACAAATATGGCAACAAAGATGAGGACAATAGTCCGACAAATGTAAATACATCGTACAAATATAGACATATATATATATATATATATATATAGGTTGGTGCAAAAAAATGACGTAATAATGTCGTTTTTTGACGTAGTTTTAACGTCAAAAACGACATTAATACGTCATTATTTTTGCACCAACCAATATATATATATATATATATATATATATATATATATATAAACTTTATATCATGGTGATTATAATTTATTTCTTTACAATCGAAATTCGATTCTAATTCCTCAGATCAACATCTTCTTACATTTTCTATAAAGACGTTGATCAGAGGAATTAGGATCAAAATCCCTGTCCTGAGGAAATAAATTATAATCACCATAAACCCTTAAAGTTGTGTCTCTTAATATAATTAATATTTGCTCTGTTTTTATATTGATCTCTCTAGAATATAAC
This sequence comes from Acanthosepion pharaonis, assembly GCA_903632075.3. Classification (NCBI taxonomy): domain Eukaryota; kingdom Metazoa; phylum Mollusca; class Cephalopoda; order Sepiida; family Sepiidae; genus Acanthosepion; species Acanthosepion pharaonis. The sequence continues at coordinate 1,571,173 of CAHIKZ030000105.1, read as the reverse complement.
AATCATAAATGTGGTGATAGCAACAACAAAGATAAGGACAACAGTCTGAATGTAAATAGTGTAAATAATGATAACTCCTCATCCCAGAAACTCAGTGATAACATCAACAAAGTTGAGGACAATAGTTGGAATGTAAATAGTGTAAATAATAACTCCTCATCCTAGAAATTTAGCAAAAAAAAAAAAAAAAAAAATAATAATAATAAAACATCTTTAAGAACTTTCATTGGTATTTAAGCAAACTTATATATCTTAAAATATAGAATAAAATGTTCAGACTTACCTTCAGGTTTCAGTTTTAAAGATTTGCTATTTGATCTTCAGGGGGTCAGATAGTAAATTTAAGTTTGACCATTTTATTTCTTTTGTATTTAATACCAACAAAGACAGTTTGCCTTAAAAGCATTATTCTATAGAAATAAACTGGATGAGTATGTTTTTAAATACTAGTTTCTTAGATAAATTTGTTTTTCTTATTTTAATACTTATTTATTAATAGATCTGATGAATCATTCAACAATATATTCGTCTTCATTGTTTATGACCTCCTAACAAAGATCCACAATCTGTTCAATGCCTCGATGATAGAATCACTAGGTTTTGTCACAAAGAATTCGTCAAGCCACATTTTAAGCTCCACATTGTTGTCGAATGAAACACACCTCAAATTATTAGAAATCGACTGTGAGTTTACTTCTTAGGTCGGACAGTGTCTGCTTGTACTTAGTAGAAACGGGTGAGCAATAACTGAGCAGTAATAAATAAGAACTAAACAATATCCTTAGATATGAGCAATGAAGCGAGAACAGTCTAACCCGTAGAAGAAAGAAAGCGTTCAGCATTGAATTCGCTGGAATTTAACCCAGATAGATAAACAACCAAGGTAGGCCGAAGGGCACAACGGCTGAAATTTTGTGATAAAATCAACAAAGATGAGTACAGTAGATAGAGTTCACTAGGTTTTGACAAGAAGAATTCATCAAGCCACATTTTCACCTCCACATCGTTGTCGAACGAAACACCCCTCAAATTGATGGAAATCGACTGAAAAAAGAGCTAGTCTGAAGGGGTCAAATAAAGAGAATATGGTGGGTGTGACATAGTGGCTGTGAGTTTAAGGGTTGAGCAATGTTGATTAGTGATTAAATAAAATAAATAAATAATAAATTAAAGTGTTTATGAATTTCGTGATATAGTAATTGTGAGTTCAATCCTTGAGCGGAGTAGTGTCCACTTGGACGAAATGGAAACAGGGTGAGCGATAATTGGGCAATACTAAAAATAAAAAAAAGAAACTAGCAGAGATATCCTTGCAAAAATCTACAGTCTATTAAAGGGTTCAGTTCAAAATTTCCTGTAGGCTACCTGGATTGATATACACCCGATGAAGGCCGTAGGGCATAATGGCAGATTCGCTGTGATAACAACATCATAGGAGCTATGTGTGGTCTAGACCAACAGGCGTTACCTCTCTTGATAACTTTTATCTCCCTTGAAAGAACAACTCTCCCTCACTTAGATACTATAAATAAGCGGTCTAGCTGTGCCTCCCCATTAACTCAATAAACTCCTTATCATGCCTACGAGTTGGTATCACGTGATGCTTATTAAAATTTGGAAAATTAAGACAAACACTCACTTTATTTAAACTCAATTTTTTTTTTAAATTCTGGGATGCAGAGTTACCATTATTTACGCTTTATATTTAAACTATTGTCCCTATCTTTGTTGTTTTTACTACAATGTTTCGGATGTTGTGCCATCTGGCCTTCCTTATTTGTTCAGTGGAAACAGGTGAGCAATAACTGAATAGTAATAAATAAAAATAAAAAATTGGCGATATTTCTAGACATGAGTCTGTAGATTAAATAAATTCTGTTTGGAATTCCCTGTAGGTTACTTAGATCGATATACACATAAAGCAGATTGGAGGGTACCACAGCCAAAATGTTGTGATAAAAACAACAAAGATGAGGACAATAATCCAAATATAAATAAGTCTTTCCAGTTTATTTGAAAGGCAAGGGTAGGGTGTTTTAACTCATCATATTCAATTCTGCTTTTGATATTGTAGATGTTAAAGTTGATATGTCGATGTTATGATCTTGTTCTGTGAAGATAAATTATAAAAATAAAGTTGCTCTGAAAGGATAACAATACCTTTTAGAATTCCTGGTTCAAATCTTTTATAATTTTTCCTTTATTATATTTTTTCTTTAATTTAAAGCTTCATCTTTTTTTTCCATTATAACCTTTTAATTGGAATAATTCCTGGTTTCTTCATGTACACGTTTTGTTTTAGACCTTCCAAAAGTTTGAAACAAAACCATTTATTTTGTTGAGAGGAGTATTGCTTTGTGACATCCAAAGTCTTCCCTGTTGAATTCAAATCACTTGTTTGCCTAGCTTTTGTACAACAATCCTCTACTAGTTTTATTAACCTATGAACATTTCTCGATTTTTCTATTTTAGTACGAAAAATTCATCAAGCCACATTTTAAGCTCCACGTCGTTGTTGAACGAGAAATTCCTCAAGCTGCCCGAAAGCGAGCAAAAAGCGAATATGGTGGGTGTGGCAGAACTTTCCAACCAAGCACTTTTTATAATCTGATGACGAGCGAGTAAACTGCCTGCAGTGGAGGAGCACTGGAGTTTGTTTCTCTCGGTCAGTGCTTGTGGTACCCATAGGTCGTGATCCTGGACCTTGTCCACTGAATAAAAATGACGAGTGACTGTAACATGAGAGCTTATCATCTTCTGACCCAATTTCCTAATTCCAACTCCCAACTTCTCCTTCTTGAAACGGGAAAACTATTTTTCTGTCGGTAATGAAGTCATATCTGCACACAGCACAAATTTCTCTAGTAGGTGTGACTGCTTTGGGACCAAAGAGTTGTTAATCTTGCTAATTTTTGTCTAATTGCCAAGGACGCGGATGTAGTTTATCGTCTTACCCAGGACGCGGATGTAGTTTATCGTCATACCAAGGACGCGGATGAAGTTTATCATCTTACCCAGGACGCGGATGCAGTTTATCGTCATACTCAGGACGTGGATGTAGTTTATCGTCATACCCAGGACGCAGATATAGTTTATCGTCATGCCCAGGACGCGGATGTAGTTTATCGTCATACCCAGGACGCGGATGTAGTTTATCGTCATACCCAGGACGCGGATGTTGTTTATCGTCATACCCAGGACGCGGATGTAGTTTATCGTCTTACCCAGGATTGTGTGACCTTGATTAAAATTAAATAAGAGAAGATGTGAAACCTGCTCAATTTTGTCTATTTGGGATTCCATCTCAAAGGCATGTGTAATCTGAAATAAAATTTCAATAATATTAAACAAAAGTTTCACAGTTACTTATAAGGCGGCAATGGAACACAAATGGAGTTTGTTTCTCTCGGTCAATGCAAGTAGGAGGATCAAGGCGTCAGAAGATGTCGATTGACATTATATTTGAATATTTGGAGATTATAGTTATCAGGGAAGAATGTTAGAAGAAGAGAGTTCCACTGTCGGGAAGTGCTAGAGAAGAAGCTGTTAGAGTAGAAGAGGCGGTTACATTTAATTGTTTTAACGGTGACAGAGTGGGACCGAAATTCCAATTAATTATCAGGCAGTTGGGTACCAGTGAAATTATTTCGTCAGAGCAGTTGCCATGAAAATATTTGTGTATAAGTCAGAGAGAAGTCACATCACGACTGTTAGAAAGTGTCTGTAGACGAGATGCCAAATCAGGACCTATGACATTGCATATTCATGTCTGGATTTTGTCTGGGACATCGAGATGAACAGCGGGGCCACCAGATGATATATGGCAACAGTATTCTTGCGTCGTGTTTCTGGACCTTGTCCAATGAGTAAAAGTGACGAGCGACTGTAACATGAGAGCTTACCATCTTCTGAACCAATTCCGTAGTGGTCTAGCGCCGTTCTTTTTTAATCAGCGCCTGCAAATTGGTTCGCATCAAGATGAACAGGTCAATCAGAACACGGAGAGTCTGTGAGTTCCGACTTCCAACTTCTTGGAACGGGGAAACTATTTTTCTGCCTTTCTGTGGAAAATGGAGTCATCTCTGCACAAATCTATCGAGTATTTTTCGCTGCTTTGTGACCAAAGAGTAGAAGATGTCAAATCTGCTCATTTTTGTTCACTAGGCATTCCATCTCAAAGAGGTGTCTAAGATGAAATAAAATTTTTGACATACCTGTGTACGAAAGACAGCTTTCAATTAAAGTGTATGTAATTTATTTTCGTTTTTCTATTAAAGTGTATGTAAATTATTTTCGTTACTCTAAAGTTAATTTCATGAAGACGCTCTATTAACTTGCCCATTTTTGTTATTGATTATTTTGCAGTGATGTTCACCCTGTAAAAAACCCGGGAGCCACCCGAGGTAGAGGGTTACAGAGTAAGAGGTACAGTTAATGTGAATATATATATATATATATATATATATATATATATATATATATAAAAGAACAGTAAGATATATAATCCAGTGTTCTTATAGATATTTTTATTTTTACAAGATCGTGCTCAATGTAAATTTACAGAGCATTAATATTATAAATTCATTGATTTAAAATATGTTTTTTTCGCTTAAATCAATTAATTTATAATATATATATATATATATATATATATATATATATATATTCTGGTTGTAGCAACGGTGTAAAGGATTTCTTAACGAACTGTATATATGAGAAAATCGTTCCATCCGGCTTATCGAATATTTTGAAATCATCTTCACATATTTTCCCTGACTACATCAAACTCTACTTGGAATCATCAGTTAAAGATTTAAAATTTTCCAAGGAACAAACTTTTTTAAAAGCCACATTTCTAGGACGTGAACTAAAGTTAAAAAACAGCATGTCTCGCATCACAGCTGAGAGACTTCGATCCGAGGTGACCAATTTTTAAAGGTTTTTGTATATTATTTGAATTGTTTGCGATAATGGATGTCTCGCCATTTAAATCATTAACCTTTGCATTAGTTTTTGTGTGAATAATTCATGTATTTTAAATTGATTGCACGTTTATCGTAATTTAAATAACTGATCCAAGTGCGACTTTTGGATAATAAGTGCGACATTACTGTAATTATTGAACAATATAGTTCATGCCACTTTGACAGAAAAATTTACCAGTAAAAAATTCGTTCATCACCATATATGAACGCACAACCTTTAAAAATTTAAAATCAAACTCAGCGTTGCTTTAGCGCGCTCCAAAAAAACAGTAATTCATTTTCAATAGCATTTTCGGATACAACAATACATATATTTTTCGTTGTCCTCTTATTACTAAGAGAAAAACAAGAACAACATCTATTCTATACCTGAAGATGTCTGTAGGAACAGACAAAAGCTTGTAGTAAAATAAGAACTAATACGGCAGAAATTTATATAAACAGGGATCATTTCATTCATAACGGATACGGAGGTTTTTGTATATTATTTGAATTGTTTGCGATGATGGATGTCTCGCCATTTAAATCATTAACCTTTGCATTAGTTTTTTGTGTGAATAATTCATGTATATATATATATATATATATATATATATATATATATATATATATATATATATATATAAATATTTCCTCCTAGTACGCAGGGGATTAGAGAGAGTGAAAATGAGAGAATGATAGGGTATAGGGGGAAATTGAGGAAAAGATGACGGTTTTCAAGTCAACAGATGGCTGTTGACATTGCATTTTAATTTTTGAAGATTGTAGTTGTCAGGGAAGCTAGAAATCAGAAGGGCGTTTGACAGAAATGAAATTGTTGGGATAGAAGTAGCAGTTACATTTAACTGTTTCAACATTAAACTGTTGGGACCTAGAAGCCAATATAACGATCAGTTTTGTGACCTTGATTAAAAAAAAACAAAGACGAAAAGATGTCGACCCTGCTCATTTTTGTCTACTTGGCTTTCAATCTCAAAAAAGTGTCTAAAATGAAATACGTTTTCAATGATATTAGACAACAGATTCACAGGATGACCAGAGTTACCAATAAGCGTAAAATGCGATGAAAGATTATTCTTCGAGATTATTCGCAGAACACCAGAAAAAACGAAAGAATAAAACGAGCGATAAAGTCTCTAGATTGAAAGGGTACCGGGAGTGAAAGAGAATGAGAAGACTTTAGCGAGGAGAAAGGATAATAAAAGAACAGGTTTCAGGATGACAGATGATGGCGATAATGCCACTAAGATGCCAGGGTTTACTGATAGGGAAAGAGAATAAGGAGACTTTAGCGAGGAGAAAGGACAATAAAAGAACAGGTTTCAGGAAGACAGAAGATGGCGATAATGCCACGAAGGCGAAAATTGTTATTGGAAGTGAAAGAGAATGAGGAGACTTTAATGAGGAGAAAGATAATAAAAAAACAGGTTTCAGGAAGACAGAAGATGGCGATAATGCCACTAAGACGCAATGGATTACTGGGATTGAAAGAGAATGAGAAGACTTTAGCGAGGAGAAAGGACAATAATAATACAGGTTTCGGGAAGACAGAAGATGGCGATAATGCCACTAAGACGCCAGGGTTTACTGATAGGGAAAGAGAATGAGGAGACTTTAGCGAGGAGAAAGGACAATAAAAGAACAGGTTTCAGGAAGACAGAAGATGGCGATAATGCCACTAAGACACAAGGGGCTACTGGGTTTGAAATAAAATGAGAAGACTTTAGTGAGGAGAAAGGACAATAACAGAACAGATTCCACGAAGACAGATGGTGGTGATAATGTCACTAAGACGGTTTTAGCAAGACAGATGATGGCGTTTGGTGTTCCATTTAAATTTTTGAAGATTGTAGTGACTGGTAAGCAAGAATTCGTAAAGGAATTTTTTAGCCGAGAAAATAAACTATTACAATGCAACACAAAAAAAAAAAAGAAAAAAAGCACAAGTAAAATAAATCGGCAAATAATTAAACCTTACAATACTTAAGGAGAAGGGTAAGATTTAGGAAGATTAAGATTACCTCCTCGGTTATCCATCGAAAGTGCAATCCACCGAAATAAGAAAAGAAACCAGTCCCCAGCACGGGCCATTTAAAAGATAGTTCGCGCAGCGAATTGGTTGTTACAAACATCCAATCGGATGTGCGGAATATGTGGTCTTTCTTCCTCTTATTCTTTAAAAAGGCCGGAGTAGCTGTTAGTGTTTAATTGGAAGAGGGAATCAGGGGTTGATCTTCCCTGATTGGGTCGATTTGGTGATGGGGAGTATGATGTTGAAAGACCCGAAACTCTCTGATGAACCAATTCAAAACATCACTGACGACCCCCCTTGGGCGCCTACTTAAAAGCGTATTTTCGAATTATAGAATTATTATAATGCAACACACAGATTCATCTAGGTGGTTCAATGGTGGGCTCCAATGTCTTCAAAGTATAAGTAGGGCTAGTTATACACCGCATAACTTAAAGGACCGGTGTGTTGATATTTTCGCAAAATGGTAGCATGTCTTAAACCCGAAAGTTTGCTTGCTTGTTGTTTACTAGTTAAATCAGGTCAACAGGCAAGAAAATGGCGGAGAACGTGGCCCAAACATTTGGCATTTCAAAGTATTTTTTTTGTGTGTGTGCTTATTTATTTATTTATTTATTTTTGCAGGCAAATTGCTGGACGGAGTCAAACGGTATTTTTTAATTATCCACGGTTGTTTATCTGATTTAAGAGCGTCGTAATATGAACGCACATACTGAAGCCTACACAATGGTGGAGCGGGAGATGATAACCTGTTGCCACAAAGGAAATTATTTTGTGTGTGTATGGGTGACATCCACGGAATTTTTACCGTCAGAGAAGCATTGCATAACTTGAAAATAAATGTGGCTTTATATCGCAAAAACTCCATTTCAGTCCATTTTAACCCAGTCTAATACTTTCTTTCTGTTTCTCTTTGTCTCCCTCTCTCTCACACACACAGACATATATATATATATATATATATATATATATACATACATACATATATAACAAAACAAAAATCCTTATATAAACCATCTTCAGGACATATTCATAAATAATTTATGAATATGTCCTGAAAATAATTTTATTAGACCAAAACGTCCGACGTTGACATATTAACATTAAAACTGCATAATTGTATATAAAGGATTTTTTGTTTGTTTTTTCCGTATATATTTTTCTTCATACTGTCGGATCGATATCCATATATTTGCTTACATATATATATATATATATATATATATATATATATATATATATATATATATATATGTGCGTATATTTTGGCAGCATGTTTTTTATTAAGGCATGTTTCGTTGTACAGTTTATACATATTCTGTCTCCTTATTTTCGTTAAAATCCTTTCAGATAAGTTTTTGGGTGTCATTTGTGAAAGACGAGAGAAAACCGTCGTGTTTATATATATTTGTTTTATTACCAAGTGCTTTCGACATATCCATGTCATCATCAGGGTATTGTTTATAATAAAATGAATGTTATAGTATCCATTATTGTCATAGACAAATTGTGTTATATGAAAATTATTTTTTACAAATGGAGTGAGGAACGCTACGTCAGTGCGTGACTGCTGAAACCGTTTAAAGGGAGATAACTAAGTATGGTTTGTAGAGTTATTTTTTACAACATGAGTAGTAAAAGAGAAACTATTATTGTAAACTTTGGCAAATATATATATATATATATATATATATATATATATATATATATATATATATATATAGTAAGTTAAATTGATTGTTTAAATTATATTTTTTAAAGAAAATGTGATAGACAATAATGGATATGAATTAGTTAAGCATTTTCTTAAATAAATACTTGAAAGTCATCCTTTAGTTTGTACAAAGATTTTCATCTCCTGAAACAGTTTGTAAAGGTAATAGTTTATTTTACGCGGGAGTGTTTGAGTCTATCACGCACGAACATGCATACAAACATACAACGCCAAGAATTCATTGGTTAATTAATCACCACTACATTATTATAGACAATTTACAAATTGCAGCAATTAATCAAGTAATTAATTAAGTAATCGTTCTATTTTCATGTAGTCAGTTTTGTGCACTTTTGGGAGAAACGGATCACAGATGCCTTCTTAAGTCTCCCCAAAGCTCACTTGCTGATTGGTCTATGTCAACCAATCGGATCGTCTGCACGTGAAGAATAATTCTTCCCGCGCAGCGATCTGGAGCCTATAGTCACTTATTTAAGCAAGAATCTTTCTTAGCTAATTAGTATGGTTTGAAGTGTGTTTTTTTTTACAAGATGTGTAGTAACAAGAGGAACTATTATTGTAAACGTTGGCATATATATATATATATATATATATATATATATATATATATATATATATATAGTAAACGAAAAGAGAGAGAGAGAGTGAGAGAGAGTAGGACAGAGTGAGAATAAAATGATATGTTCAATTATCATGTCCCTAGTCCGAGTTTTACGTAAATTACATCCACTCGTCCGAAAACATAATTGTAAACATTTTATACTTAAGTTTCCTGATCGGAGGATGTGCAGACGATCGATGACAGATCGTTGTATGCAGCAGGAAAAAATGCATACCCCCCCAAATGCATACATATAGTCGCAGCATCATCAATATATACTCTTTGACAATTCTTAAAACAGCCAAAAGTGCTCAAACATCATACAAGTTATATTTAGACTTTTGCCAAAAGCCAACGAAATGGTCTGACATATAAAAACATTCTTAAAAGAATTTACATTAAACTTTTATACACACACATACGTACACACACACACATATTTTTCTGGTTCTTCTTCTTTTTCTTTTACTTCTTCTTTAATTTTTCTTCTTCTTCTTCTTCCTCCCCCTCTTCTTCTTCTTTTTTTCTTCTTCTCCTCCTTTTCTTCTTCTTTTTTTTTTCTTCTTCTTTTTCTTCTTCATCTATTTCTTCTTTTTCTTCTTCTTCTTCTTCTTAGTAGTAGTAGTAGTATATTTTGATTTCTGCTAAGGTCACAGTATCTACTTCTCCTCCACTTCTTCTTTTTTCTTCTTCTCCTCCTTTTCTTTTTTTTCTTCTTCTCCTCCTTTTCTTCTTCTTTTTCTTCTTCTTCTTCTTCTTCTTCTTCTTCTTATTATTATTATTATTATTATTATTATTAGTAGTAGTAGTAGTATATTTCGATTTCTGCTATGGTCACAGTATCTAACAAGTCATGACCTAAGACAGGTAAGTGTTGTGTTGTTATGACTACATTTCAGGATTTGTTATTAGCGTTACATGGACAAAGTTCTTAGTGTGTGGTCTGTACTTATCAAAACAATTTCTTTTGTATTTCTCTTAAGCTGGGATTTCTAGGGATGTATTATTATTATTATTATTATTATTATTATGAAGAAACAAAATGATTGACGTAACTCTTGCAATATATTTCAACAATTAAGAGAGGAGCACGATTTAAGAAAGGAGACAAACATTCTGTTGAAACATTGTCAAACATTATGTTTTCTATCTTTTCATAAATCGAGCACTTCTCCTAACTATTATTATTATTATTATTATTATTATTACTATCTTTGATTTCTGTTGTATAAAAATTTCTTACGGCTCCCAATTAGAGACCTAAGTTTAGGAATGGCTTCATCGCATTTTCTGCTGATTACTTTCTAAAAAAAAAAAACCCCCAAAACCCTAAGATCACACCTATTTGACATAGATAAAGCTCTTTCTTCTTCTTCTTCTTCTTCTTCTTCTTCTTCTTCTTATTATTATTATTATTATTATCATTATTATTTCTGCTATGGACACACTACCTACCAAGTCTGCGGAAAGACCTAAGGCAGGTCGTGGTGTGTTGTTATGGCCACATTTCATGTTAATTTTTTTTTTTTTTTTTTTTTTTATCTCCGATGAAGTTGCTAGCGTTACATAGACAAAGTTCTCCTTAGTGTGTGTGCTGTACTTAATAAGACAATTTTCTGTATGTCTCTTAAGCTGGGGTTTCCAGGGATTCTTTCAGTGTGTTGTTTTGTTCCATTTTTTATAATTCCAAGTGCACCTATTACCACTGGTATTATTCTTGTTTTCAATTTCCACATTTTTTCTATTTCTATTTCCAGGTCTTTGTATTTTGATAGTTTTTTCAAATTCCTTGGTTGCTATGTTACAATCCGCTGGACAAGCCATATCAATTAGTAGGCAAGTTTTTTCTTTCTGGTTTTTGACAATAATGTCCGGCCTATTTGCTTCAATTTTTCTGTCTGTGTGGATGGTATAATCCCATAGAATGGTGACATCTTCTATTTCTGTAACCGGCGCTGGCCGATGTTCATACCAGTGTTTGCTTACACATTTTCCAAAGTGTTTGCACATTGTCCAGTGTAAGTATTGCCCCACTCTATCGTGACGATTTTTTATATTCATTTGGGGCAAGTATAGAACATCCTGAGATTAGATGGTCTATTGTTTCTTGGTATTTGTCACAGAACCTGCATTTTGGATCCACATTATTATGTATGATATTTGCCTGAAAATTCCTAGTGAAAAGACTCTGGTCTTGCGCTGCAAGAATAAAGCCTTCAGTTTCAGATTTTAATCCAGATGCTCGTAACCATCGATGAGTATTAACTTTATCAACATTGGGTTTATTTGCACGTTCTGGATATTGGCCATGCAGAGGTTTGTCTTGCCAGCGTTGTTATTATTATTATTGTTGTTATTATTATTATTATTATTATTATTATTATTTCCACTGATTTCTAGTGTGTACTTCTTTCCTTCCTGGGTCTCAACCAGAGACGTAAGATTTGGAATGGTATCATGATATTTTCTACTGAGCATTTTTTTGGACCCCACTTCCCAAAAGTACCCTAAGATCACATGGATTTTACATAGATAAATTCCCTCATAAGTTGTAGGGCTGTATTTGCGAGAATTTTTTTTTGTATTTCTTCAAGACATGGGCAACTAGGAATCACTTCAATAATTCTATGGGAAACTTTTCCAATCAAACCGAGGGTTCTACCTACAACTGGAACTGTTGATGTTCTCAAGTGTCACATTTTTCAGATTTCCATTTAACGGCCATTGTCCTTTGATAGTTTTTTGTTCTTGAAAATCTTCAATTATACATTACCTGTCCACAAAAAAAAAACTACTTACGTTAAAATTACTGTCTTCCAGAATTACTCTGGGCAACTGTTTTGTTTTTCTTTGGAGAAATCCAATACTTGTTATATATATATATATATATATATATATATATATATATATATATATATATTTATATATATATTTATATATATAAATATCATTCATGCAGACAGTACTGTTTCGCTGTATCACGTGCTTAATACCCTTGGGAAAATTAGTGATTCTTTTCTTCTTAACCCTCCAGCTATGGATAAATAGCAGGACAGACTGGGTTCTATAGCCTTGGATGGCAACTGGTGTAGAAGGACAACTCTGAATTCAAAACCTGTGGAGGGTCGTTTGGGGACCTTGTGGCATGTAGTGCACCAGGTCTCTGTATTCGTCCCTTCAAAAAGTGTGGATAGTCCTGCACGAAACCTTCAACACTATAATTAAATCTTATGTGCTGTTGCCGGGCTGTCGGTTTCCTAGGAACTGATCTGCTTGACCCTCATACGTCGAATTCGACGGGAGAGTCGATCTATCTATCTATCTATCTATCTATCTATCTATCTATATATATATATATATATATATATATATATATGGTGATTGAAAAGTAACACCATTTAAAATTCTTATATTTTATATATTAACTCTAATTTTCACAAGATTAACATGAAGTTTTATTTAAAATTCGATATAGGCACCAGATTTCGCTACCAGCTTATCGACCCGCTCGGGAATCACGTCAAATGATTTCACCATGAACTCTTGTAGTATGGAAGCCATAACGTCTTGTATTCGCCTTTCAAGTTCTTCCATCGTCTTGGTTCTTTAACCATATATATAGCCTGGGGGTAGAATCTCTAACTGACGCCAAATCGGTCGGGTTTCGATCCGGACTTGAAACAATCGTATGTCTAGACACACTGATGAAGTGTGGTACAGTGAAAGAGTCTGTCTGCGAACTATTTATGCTCTCGAAATAATTCGACTGGGCTCTCGAAGAGGAAGGGGTGATTTTATAATCAGTGGCTTCTGCTGCTAATGCAATGCTCTTCAAATAGAATCGAGCTCTCCTTTCGTATAGTATAAAAAAAAAAAGATTAAAATTTCCCTTTCTCTCTGCCGTGCAACGATAGCTTGGCAGTAGAATCAGTGTTTGGTTTGTCAGAGGTGTTGTCACAAGGTATAGCCTTTAACCATTGTTCTCGCTCATTCTGATCTTGGAGAAGAGGAAATACACGAACTTTATTTTGGTCATCATATTTCCTACGACAACGTGTTACCCAGCACTTTTTGACCATTTTGAGAAAGGTTTTGGGGTACTGAATATGAAAGTTATTAACTAAAGTATTATTTTCTAAAAAATACATAGTGCTTCTAAAAAGTGTATGAAATTATATTCTAAAGTCTCGATGGTTTGAACTATGGAATTTAGGTTTCAGAATTTAAAATTTAAAGTTTGTATGAATATGGGAATCTTTTAGAGACTAACATGGATTAAGAAATAACAGGATGAAGGAATTTGGGATTCAGACAAGAATTTCAGAGTTTGCAAAATTCAGTTTTTGATAACAGTATATTACGGGGAAGGATCAATCACTTCCTCTCCCATAAAATGCAATTATCTAAACAAAATTAACTAGTTTAATATTTTTACAATATCTTTTTTTAATTTCCTGTAAAACTATTAAGATGGTTTTACATTTTTAACAACAATGTTAGTTAAATTCAACATATATTTATTTAAATTTGTGTAAATAATTATTTTAAATTTTTTTTTAAAATCAATATATTTGTTGTTATGACAATATCAATATATTTGTTGTTATGACAATATCATAGACAAAATATGAAATCAAATTTTTTAATTTTTTTTACGTGGGCAAATTTTCTGTATTGAAAATTAGGAAAATTAACAGTGCAGAAAGTTATATTCATTTTTTGTTTTCTTACAAGGGCTATATCAACATACTTTACGTGCTATACAGAAAACACCAATTATTCATTAAAAAAAATGAATTTTTTAATCAAACTATTCGTTACTATGAAGAATAATAGCAGAGATAAAATATTTAAATTAACTTTCTGCGACAAAATTCTTAATAATCACATATTTTGCGAATTCGCTGTTAAAAATAATTGCAAAAAATGTAAAAAAAAGAGAAAGACGATATTGACAAGATAAAAATTTGTTGTATATACATGTTGAGATGTTGAGTGTTTCCCCGTGCGTGTATTGAAATAAGGACAAACACATACGTAGGGAAAAATACTGGTTTATCTGAAGAGGTATTTACAACAGAGAGATTAGTAGTCAAACGAACGCAGGTTAGTCAGTAACAATCAGAAAAAGTATAAAGTCCAACTGTATCTTCCGGTAGAGAAACGGAAGTGTGATGGTCATCTGATCTTTTCAGAGCTCTATAGAACTGTCCTATAAGTAGTAGAGAGATCAGTCCATTCTGATGAGAAGGTGGGTGGCCCCAACAATACACCAGCATGGTAACATTCGAATCTCAAGTTTTAAAAGTTTTTAATTAAAGACATTGCAATACGTCAAGTGAAAAAAAATCAGTACATTGGGTCTGATTGTTTAATTTATAACATATAACTGCTGACAAAAAATCCTGCTGACAAAAAATCCAATATTCTGATACAAATTTTCAAAAGTGAAGATTTTGTCCTTTTCTAGAAACTGTGACAACTCATCATTTTGCACATTTCGCAGAGAAGCAGAAGTTTTATTTGTTATTCTTGGTTTTGGTTGTGGACGTGTTAATGGCGAATGATGAAATACTGATGGTGGATTTCTGACAAGACAATGTCGTCTCTTTTACATCTTTGTGGTACATTTTTAAGAATTAAGTTTATTATTGAATTTAATTTGTGTCATTAACTTTATGGGATAAATTATTTATGCGCCATTTTTCTTTAATTTTACAATGAGAAGCATTATTTTTTAATGTCTTCTATTTATTCACGAAGGACAGAAAAAATTAACATATTTTTAAAAAAAAATATTTCTTATTTTAAAGAAAAAAAAACAAATTATTCATAAAAATAACTTTATACTTAATATGGTCATTCTTGAAGGAAAATATTAAATTGAAATTAACTTTATATGATAAATTCTTAATGACACTTATGAATTTTCATCGAAAACTTAAAAGATAAAGTATGCAAAGTTCAAATGGAATGAATAAATATTATACTTATTTCAGTATCTTAAATAATGAGCTTAAGTTAATCCAAAAGTAAAACGTAAAAAATTATTTAAGAAAAAATAATTTCTTAAACCAATTCCAGCAAGGAACATTCTCGAGTTAATCGTTCGCCCCCAGTCACCTATTGGTCATGACACGGTGTAAATGTCTGAGTTATGGCTATATTCAAAAAAGTTTTCTATACTGTAGTGATCAATGGCAATCTGTGCCAAGCAACTTCAATATGCGTACAATATATATATATATATATATATATATATAGAGAGAGAGAGAGAGAAGAACATTGAAGTCAACACTCAGAGGCGACAGGCTGTTTCATGCTGGACACAATCGTCAGGCCGCCTTTATATCTTTATATATATATATATGTATATATATATATATATATTTATCTTTATATATATATATATTTCTATCTTTATATATATATAAATATATATTTATCTTTATATATATATATATATATATATATATATATATACATGATAGAATAAATAACGCCTTGGAACTAACCCAAACAAAATTAAAAATACCAGTGGTTCTGTCCTTTTGTCTGTCTTCTTTCAAACTCTGATGATGCTTTATTAAACGTGAAGCATGATAGATCGATATACGTTTCCTAATTTGTTTTTTTTTTATCATATATATATATATATATATATATATATATATATATATATATAGAGAGAGAGAGAGAGAGAGAGAGATCGAACGAATACCCTTTTGGCTCAGTAGGGCAGGCAGAAGTGGCATTATAAAGAGGAAATAACAAAATCGCGAGACAACACCCAAATTGACCACCCCGATAATAATCTCCTAGCCCTGCCGATATAATATCCGAATATGGTCAGAGGAATGTGAAGAATTTAACCCCTATGAATTGCATAAATAGCCCGCTTCGAAATTCTAAGAACGTTATCGAAGAAGGCCGGAAGACATGAGGGGTCGAAACGTTTGAAGAAAACAGTCGGAATAAAAGTGTGTGTTGCAAGAAAGGAAGCAAGCAATGCGTAACTGGACGAGATGAGCTCACATTAAAATAATGAAATGAAATCAAAGTCGGCTGGCATCGGAGGAGACGATACAGAAACTCGTTTCGTGCAGGATGATGTTGACGTGATAAATCAGTGAGAAGAAGTGTGCCGGCTAAGGGCCCATCAGCGGAGGAGCATCACTTGTACGTGAGTCGGACAATGGCCGACAACATGTAAAGTGGTGACAGGTGGGTCCTAATTCGGTTAGCTTACCTCAGAGTATATTAGATGTCGATGGAGTGGGGGGTGTCAGATGTTTCGGAGGTGGGATGAAAGTGGGACATTAAGTTAGAAGAAAACGTGAAGCAATATTGAATTATTAATGCACTGAAGGAACGCTGTGATAAAAACAACAAGAATGAAGATAACGCAGAAAAATTTAAAACGGAATTTTATCTATCTATCTATCTATCTCTTTCTGTTCATAAATACATATCTGTTCATATCTATCTCTAGCTGTTTCTATCTCTCTATCTACCTATCTCTCTATCTCTTTCTGTTCATAAATGCATCTTCATATCTTTCTTTCTTTATCTATCTATCTATCTATCTATCTATCTATCTATCTATTCAGTCTGCATCATATCTATCTATCTATCTATCTATCTATCTATCTATCTATCTCTACTCATAAATATATATCTATCTATCGCTGTTTCTATCTATCTATCTATCTATCTATCTATCTATACTCATAAATATATATCTGTTCATATGTATCTCTCGCTGTTTCTATCTATCTATCTATCTATCTATCTCTACTCATAAATATATATCTATCTATCGCTGTTTCTATCTATCTATCTATCTATCTATACTCATAAATATATATCTGTTCATATGTATCTCTCGCTGTTTCTATCTATCTATCTATCTATCTATCTATCTATCTATCTATCTATCTCGCTAGCTAGCTACTAAAAAACCCTTTTACTACTTACTGGTATGTCTGTGAAGAATTTTATTTTAGATAATTATACCTAAAATGTCTATATTCTTTGAATCAGTCATTAATTCCTGGCTATTTTTAGACATCTACTCTATTACTCTGTCTATAATCCTGAATGTGAATGAAAGTTTTCATTTCTATAGTAAAATCATTGCTTCTTTGCAAGTACAGTTCCTGCTGCTGCTGCTGCGGGGGGTGACATTGCGGACATGTTTATTTCCTAACTCCGCCCAAAATTCGGAGGACGAATATTTTCTATGAAAATTTCTCGGACATTCAGGCCGGTAAATGTTGTTTAATACTGTTTATTATAAAACAGAGCATTTACTTAATTATTTGTATCTATAAAAAGAATACCGGGATTTATTTTGTAAAAAATACAAAATTGTGGCACAAGGCCGAAAAGGGGGAGGGGGTAGGGCTGGTCTTCACTAACTATCTTATACCTAGCTAATTTGATTCACGACCCATTCAGACATTACAATTTACTCATTCACCATAAGAACTCGTCCGTCATCAATCAATCCTCCTTGCACCATAATACCACATCCACTCTAGGGAGACCTACAAAACGCGCCCCATGTCATAATGATCCTAACACATATGTACAAAAATTCTAAGATGAAAAAATGAGATGGGGGTGGGATGTGAACCCAATAACAAACTAAAATATTAACATAAATGAAAATAAAACGTTAACTGATGTTAGTAGGGCCCTTCCAACCCTCAAAATGCAGGGAACCACTGTATTCTGCCCATTGGAACAAAATCAAGCAGCTCTCTCTCGCTAAGGGGAGGGAAAGGTGATAAAAAATCATACGGGCATGTGGAAGTATAAAGCTGACCCAGTCGAGATAGAAAGTGGGGATCAAAAAAACAAACTGGGGAGGTTGGGAATCTCAGGCTGGATCATAACTAAAGATGTGGCCGGGGGCAGGCCAGAACAACACTTACTCGCATTAACTAGGTACACCAAGGCTTGTCTAACCTAACCAAGGGGAGGGCACCACAGGAAGCCACCCCGATGTAACGTAGGCTTGACCTAAAACAGAAAATCAAGGCTAGCCCCGTTCACACGAACCAAGCTCGCCTCAGTCACCCACCTTTCGCTGAAGACTGTCGAATGCAAGCGTTTTCTATCAGTTCTAATCTTCGTCTTGAGCTGATGCTCAAAGAATCGGATCAGATCCTGATGAGAAAGACGGTTACCCGCAAGACTTCCTCCTCTCGCGTCGTCCATATCACCATTCGGGCCGTGGCTAGCAGCATGAGAAACACCATCCGTTTCACCCCGGAATACAGGGGCGACACATTGTCACACGCGTATGCACGATCCATGGGCACAAGCTTTTTCGGGAGCGAGACGAGCCGTCAGCTCGCCGACATGGTCCCATAAGGGGCGGACACGGGGGCAATGGAAGAAGGCGTGCGAAGCCGTTTCCTCTAGACCAAGGCCACACCGATCGCAGTCTGGCAAGTCCGCCAAGCCCCATATAGAAGGCCATGTCGTTGAGAGGCAGCCGATTCCGAGCCAGTCGCCAGGTAAGCGAAAACTCAGGGTTACTGAGGTAATCCGCCGCTGGCGCCCAAGACCAGTGAGAGCGAAACTCATCATCCGACATGTCGAGATCCTCACGTAGTGGATCCTTCGCGACCCCCTCCACTAGCAAACGATAGAAGTCCTTTCTAGGCCGAGAAAGGTCACTGGACCAAGGGACAGCCAACAAGGCCGACCGACACTCGCGAAAAACCGATTGAACCCGGGGTTTACGACGGCGATCCACCCGCGAGCTTGGGGACTGATGGTAAGGCGAGGGAAGGTGGCCCTCACAATCCCCCTCAATAATCGGATCTCCACCTGTCAAAGCGCGGCGTAGGAAAGCCAACCTCGAGGCACGTTTGTGGCTCAGCAAGTGTGGCATTCCCAGCCCCCCATGACACGGACGTTGTGCACAGACCTCTCTGTCGACCCGATTCGCGCGTCTCCTCCATAGAATGGAGGTTAGCGCGCGCTCGAGCGGTGTCCTGTGGTCGTCACAGAGAGGAAGTACGGACAATCGATAAAGGACAAGAGGGAAATGTATGTAGCACACCTCCGCCCTGCCCTTCACGGACAACCTCCGTCGACGCCAAGTCTGACCGGCGGCGTAGACCTTTGCTCGTACTTCAGACCAATTCTTCTCCAGCTGGAGGTCGGGTCCAAACCACACTCCGAGAATGCGGACAGGACCGTCCGTCCAACCGAAGGGCCCTGGAAGATCGACCCCCCAGGCGCCTAACCGCAAGCCGGACGACTTGTCGCGGTTAATCTTGGCCCCTGTCACCTTTTCGTACCGATCAAGCGCCTTCTGTACTGCTCTGATGCCTCTGCGGGACGACACGAAAGCAGTTACGTCATCGGCGTACGCGGAAACCCTGGCTCGATCCCCGCCAGGAACGGCGATTCCGCATAGGGCCGGCCTGCACGCCCCGTCCCTCAGCCGGCGAAGGAGAGGCTCCAACGCCAAAGCGTAAAGTAGGGGCGACAGCGGGCAACCCTGACGGACCGACCTAGACAGCGCAAAAGCGCCTGACAGCTTTCCGTTCACCTGTACCACAGCAGTGGGGAGCGATACAGGAGGCTAATCCAGCGGCAGAAGTCGGGTGCGAATCCGGCGGCCTGCAGGACAGTAGCAAGGTAGCGATGGTCAACTCTATCAAATGCCTTGGACTGATCCAAATTGATCAGCGCGGCACACTCGTCGTCTTTTTACCCTCTATGATCGTGCGGATCAAATGCAGGTTGCTCTGAATTGTTCGACCCCTCACAGAACAGGTCTGCTCGGGACCCAACAGAGACTCGGCAACTGACTGCAAGCGCTCCTGCAGGATCTTGGCCATAATCTTTAACTCTGTGTTTAGCAGAGTTATGGGCCTGTAGTCGTCTAGCTTCCCCCAACACCCTTGCCCTTTTTTCAACAGCGTGATCACACCCTGGAGAACCGGTCGGGGAGAGACCCTGCCGGAACCAGTTGTTGAAGACGACCGTCAAAATCGGGACAAAGATGTGCGACAGCCTCAAGTACACTTCATAGGGCAGACCATCCAGACCGGGCGACTTGCCTCTGCCGACCTTCTTCAAAGCCGCGTAGACCTCGCCCTCGGTAACCTCTCCCCTCGCAGCTAGCCGCTTCAGTCGGCGAAAGCCGAGGAAAGTCAGCCAAATAGCTGCGAAACTCGTCCTCACGAAGACCAGGCTCCCTGGTAAAACGGCTCTCGAAATGCCGCCGAAACGCCTCGCACATGTCGTCAGTGGCCCGAAGGGTGCGCCCTTCCGGGTTTTGACTTCACGAATATAACGATCGCCACCTCGACGGACCTCTTCCCTGCGCAGCTCTGCGCCCATATTCACGGCTTCGGAAGACATCTTGCTTAACCTATGCCTAATTACCTGGCCCATGTAGCGCTCGCTATTCAAACGCTGCAGAGAGCCTCCTTAGCTACGGCTATCTCTAGGGGATCCCCCCAAGCCACCGCCCGGGCATGACTAGCTTTAAGCGTCCTCACCTTATCAGCTCTATCTAGGGCGAGCCGTTTGCTGAAATCAGTGGTGAAGGACCTAATTCTACATTTAAGTCTGTCCCACCACCTATTCCCGATAACCGCCCCCACTAGCTCCCGCTGCACTAATTTAGTCAGCTGCTCCCGGAAGTCCTGCCTGTCCAGTAAGGACAGATTGAACTTCCAGTAGCCAGCCATTCTAGGCCTATGTTCTAACGCCACACGGGCACAAACGAGTTTGTGGTCCGTATAGCCTACCCAGTGGAACGTGGGACAATCTAACAGATCTATGTCGGCCCTTCTCACTAACATTCTGTCAAGGTAGCTAACTACCTTGTCACAAAACCAGTTAAGAGCCCACGTCCACATATTCCCCCGGGTGATCGACCCGGTATCTATCAACGAGACCGAAATTTTTGATCAGATCGACCAGGCTACGATCGACCCTTCTCCCGCTAGCACCCCGCCCCCGATCTATCTTGGGGTCCAGGACGGCATTCCAGTCCCCCATTAGAACTAAGCGCTTGGAATCCACCAGGAAAGGCCCCAACCGCCGAAAAACGAAACCCGCTCCTCCTGGTCGTTGGGCGCATAAACCGCAACGACTCGAAAACGAACCACTTTTCACGGCAATATCGGCCACGATCAACCGTCCCTCGGCATCGGTATGCACAAGGTCCACCTTCGCATCTAGAGTCCGCTTCACCAGCAAAGACACTCCTCTGGCAGCTCGGTCCCCATATGCTGAATAGACGACAAAGTCGTTAGACAACACACGCATCGGAACTGCAAACAAAGTGGGTCTCTTCGATCGCGGCAACATCCACGCCGAACGACAGGAGATCCCGGAGCAGGCAGGCCGCCTTACCCCGATCTCTCAAGCCATTCACATTCAGCGTCGCTATCTTGACAGACATGGTTTAGGCCTGCAAAAAAAAAAGAAAGAAAAGAAAACATGCAAAAGCCTACTCACATACCGGGCGGAAATCTGCGTTGGTAAGGACCCCGACGGCCTGTCCCAGATTTCCGGTTCCTAATTCGGTCGTCATACGACCGTCTAGGACAATCCCGCCGACGTCCGTGGGGTAAATTAGCTTTAACGCCCTATATAAGGAGGGATGGAGCAAACACGGGGACCCTCCCAACACAAAAGTTTCTTAGTTTGTTAAGGGTGGAATTGTCCGTTTCAACTATACGGATGTCGGGGAAGGCTTCCTTCGCCTCAAAGATGTGGTTCCACACCTTCAGATACGCCCCCTTCTCCCTCACGCAGGTTATCACCCGGGGGCCTGTGGGAAGTTTCAGGGGTCCTCTATAGATTTCCCGTCGACAGCGTCGAACTTATACAGCCCTCCTAAGATGGCCTTCCTCTGCTTTGTCAGGCCCCATTTAAAGTCGTTTCTGTCGACCTTGCATATAGACTCGGGGCCTGCAAACATTTTCTTCTTCTTTTTCTCTCAGGACGGGTGGGGGGGGGAAGAGGTAGACGTGTGGGGCAGGGTGGCCAGAAGCATCTCAGGGAGGAGGAGGAAGGGAGGGAGAGGGGTGGAGCACGGGACAGGGAGGGAGGGTGGCTCCTAGGTTTGGTCGCAGCCACCGATCTTCTTGGGGGAAGCAGGGACGGAGAGCGACCTGGATCTCTCCATGCCTTCCTCCGCCCTACTACTGCTAGGCTCTTTTGTTGTCTTTTATTTTCCTCCTCGTCGTCTTCGTCTTCCTCCCTGCACCTTTTCAGGGATGAAGCACGAGGTGGGGGCTTTCTGTCCACCTCCATCTGTTGTTGTTGCTGCTGCTGATCTTTTGGCTGCCTCTGTTGCTTCCGTTGTTTCGGCAGCTGCTGCTGCTGTTGTTGTTTTGGTTGCTGCTGCTGCTGCTGTTGCTGCTGCTGGCCTTCTTTTGTTGCCTGCACCTCTTTCACTTTTACCGGCTGAGGTATCTCTTTTGTGGGGTGGAGGTAAAACTTTCGGAGACTTCTTGCCTCTGACCACCTCCTTCCACTCTCCGTCCGATTTAGACGTCCCCTCCTCCGGTCGACTTGCAATAACTTTTTTGCTGTTGCAGCTGCCGTTTGTGGTGCAGCTTGTGTGCCCTTCTTACTGGGGCACTCCTTCGCCATGTGGCCCGACACACCACAGGACCAGCACCAAGGCTTCCTGCCCTCCACCACCACCAGCATCCTCCTATCTCGGCAGGTCAACGTGTTGGGGACGTCCCTAAATGCACTTCTATTTAGAGTTAACTGCAGTTCCATGTCCCCCAACTCAATTCCACCCCTTACTTCTGAGGGCTTTTACTTCATTCACCTCTCCATACTTGGTGAAGAAGGCCCCCATCCTGTCTTCGGAAATGTCCACGGGCACCCCATGGACGGTAATCCTTGTCCTGCAGGTGCCCATGTATTCTGTCTGAAGTCTCAGGGTCTTGGACGACAACGTCTTCCCGGCCAAATCCTGGCTTCTTGTTCTGTTGCGAGAAGAATGTCCCATAGGGCGTTAGTTCTTCTCGCCAGCACTTTTGGGTGTATGTGAAGAGCCTTCAGAGTTTCTTCCATGCTTTCCCTGCTGACTCCAAATAACTTTTTTGTTTTCACGTCCGAAGTCAGCAGGGAAATTGTTCTCGGTTCCACAGCACTTAGGGCCTCCTTAATAGTGAGGAACTCATTGCCCTTGAATGTTTCTTCAAATACACTTCTTTGGCTAGCATAAAAGCTGCCATCTTTCTGGGCCGGCCTGTTTTCTGCCCAGGCCGATTTGTTAGGCGACGCCGGGACTGGAACCGGTGTCTTAGGAAGGTTGGAATTGTTGTTGTCGACCATGGTGGAAAAACCCACCACAGTCTAACGGCGTAAAAACTCACAGGACAAAATTTGTTATTTAAGAACAAAAATAAAAGTACGAAATGGGGGAAACCAAAGACAATAATAGTTTTAACAAAAAGGAAAACGGCAAATTAAAATGCGGGAGGGGGAAAAAAACGAGAAAGAATCAAAAATACCGAGTCAACAAAAGGCAATAAGAAAACCAAGAAAGAAACGAAAAATAAAAGGTTTTTTGAAAATAAAGGATAAAAAAAAAAAAAAAAGGAAAAAACTTATCGATTTAGGACGTCCGAATTCTTTTTCTTGACAGGCGGATCTTACTCAAGCCATTATCAAAGATGTAAATACAAACATATCAACCAATATATGGACACGACTATAGTATCTGTGCTTTGTGAGCTGCCGAGCCGGGTGTCTGTCGAACTCTCTGCTTGCAGAGAGGAACCCGGACGAAGCTCTGCCGAAGGGTAGGGTTTCGTTGGGGGAGGTTGACGGAACTAGCCCGCTTGGACGGGTTTAGATGGGTTTTATTTTTGGCTGGGCCTACGGGCTCAGACATACCCACATTAAAAAGGCCTTGTGCCACATTCAATTCCTGTGGGTGAATTGATAAATACCATCTATAAAAAGAATACCCGCTCGGCCCGGTGGCTAGGATCAAAGTGTAGTATCTGTGCTTTGTGAGCTGCCGAGCCGGGTGTCTGTCGAACTCTCTGCTTGCAGAGAGGAACCCATACAAGCTCTGCCGAAGGGTAGGGTTTCGTTCGGTGAGGTTGACGGAACTAGCCCGCTTGGACGGGTTTAGATGGGTTTTTATTTTGGCTGGGCCTACGGGCTCAGACATACCCACATTAAAAAGGCCTTGTGCCACATTCAATTCCTGTGGGTGAATTGATAAATACCATCTATAAAAAGAATACCCGCTCGGCCCGGTGGCTAGGATCAAAGTGTAGTATCTGTGCTTTGTGAGCTGCCGAGCCGGTGTCTGTCGAACTCTCTGCTTTGCAGAGAAACCCGGACAAGCTCCGCCGAAGGGTTGGGTTTCGTTGGGGGGAGGTTGACGGAACTAGCCCGCTTAGACAGGTTTAGATGGGTTTTATTTTTTGGCTGGGCCTACGGGCTCAGACATACCCACATTAAAAGGCCTTGTGCCACATTCAATTCCTGTGGGTGAATTGATAAATACCATCTATAAAAAGAATACCCGCTCGGCCCGGTGGCTGGGATCAAAGTGTAGTATCTGTGCTTTGTGAGCTGCCGAGCCGGGTGTCTGTCGAACTCTCTGCTTGGCAGAGAGGAACCCAGACGAGCTCTGCCGAAGGTAGGGCCCGGTTCGTTCAGGGAGGTTGACGGAACTAGCCCGCTTGGACGGGTTTAGATGGGTTTATTTTTGGCTGGGCCTACAGGCTCGGACATACCCACATTAAAAGGCCTTGTGCCACATTCAATTCCTGTGGGTGAATTGATAAATACCATCTATAAAAAGAATACCCGCTCGGCCCGGTGGCTAGGATCAAAGTGTAGTATCTGTGCTTTGTGAGCTGCCGAGCCGGGTGTCTGTCGAACTCTCTGCTTGCAGAGAGGAACCAGACGAGGCTCCGCCGAAGGGTAGGGTTTCGTTCGGGGAGGTTGACGGAACTAGACTGCTTGGACGGGTTTAGATGGGTTTTATTTTTGGCTGGGCCTACGGGCTCGGACATACCCACATTAAAAAGGCCTTGTGCCACATTCAATTCCTGTGGGTGAATTGATAAATACCATCTATAAAAAGAATACCCGCTCGGCCCGGTGGCTAGGATCAAGTGTAGTATCTGTGCTTTGTGAGCTGCCGAGCCGGGTGTCTGTCGAACTCTCTGCTTGCAGAGAGAACCCGGACGAAGCTCCGCCGAAGGGTGGGGTTTCGTTCGGGAGGTTGACGGAACTAGCCCGCTTGGTCGGGTTTAGATGGGTTTTTTTTGGCTGGGCCTACGGGCTCGGACATACCCACATTAAAAAGGCCTTGTGCCACATTCAATTCCTGTGGGTGAATTGATAAATACCATCTATAAAAAGAATACCCGCTCGGCCCGGTGGCTAGGATCAAAGTGTAGTATCTGTGCTTTGTGAGCTGCCGAGCCAGGTGTCTGTCGACCTCTCTGCTTGCAGAGAGGAACCCGGACAAGCTCCGCCAAAGGGTGGGGTTTCGTTCATTTGACAGAACTAACCCGCTTGGTCGGGTTTAGATGGGTTTTATTTTTGGCTGGGCCTACGGGCTCGGACATACCCACATTAAAAGGCCTTGTGCCACATTCAATTCCTGTGGGTGAATTGATAAATACCATCTATAAAAAAGAATACCCGCTCGGCCCGGTGGCTAGGATCAAAGTGTAGTATCTGTGCTTTTATATAGCTGCCGAGCCGGGTGTCTGTCGAACTCTCTGCTTGCAGAGAGAACCCAGACAAGCTCCGCCGAAGGGTGGGGTTTCGTTCGGGGAGGTTGAAACGGAACTAGCCCGCTTGGTCAGGTTTAGATGGGTTTTTATTTTTGGCTGGGCCTACGGGCTCGGACATACCCACATTAAAAAGGCCTTGTGCCACATTCAATTCCTGTGGGTGAATTGATAAATACCATCTATAAAAAGAATACCCGCTCGGCCCGGTGGCTGGATCAAAGTGTAGTATCTGTGCTTTGTGAGCTGCCGAGCCGGTGTCTGTCGAACTCTGCTTGCAGAGGAACCCAGACGAAGCTCCGCCGAAGGGTAGGGTTTCGTTCGGGGAGGTTGACGGAACTAAAGCCTGCTTGGACGGGTTTAGATGGGTTTATTTTTGGCTGGGCCTACGGGCTCGGACATACCCACATTAAAAAGGCCTTGTGCCGCATTCAATTCCTGTGGGTGAATTGATAAATACCATCTATAAAAAAAAATACCCGCTCGGCCCGGTGGCTAGGATCAAAGTGTAGTATCTGTGCTTTGTGAGCTGCCGAGCCGGGTGTCTGTCGAACTCTCTGCTTGCAGAGAGGAACCCTGACGAAGCTCCGCCGAAGGGGTAGGGTTTCGTTGGGGGAGGTTGACGGAACTAGCCTGCTTGGACGGGTTTAGATGGGTTTTATTTTTGGCTGGGCCTGCGGGCTCCGGACATACCCACATTAAAAGGCCTTGTGCCACATTCAATTCCTGTGGGTGAATTGATAAATACCATCTATAAAAAGAATACCCGCTCGGCCCGGTGGCTGGGATCAAAGTGTAGTATCTGTGCTTTGTGAGCTGCCGAGCCGGGTGTCTGTCGAACTCTCTGCTTGCAGAGAGGAACCCAGACGAAGCTCCGCCGAAGGGTGGGGTTTCGTTCAGGGGAGGTTGACGGAACTAGCCCGCTTGGTCGGGTTTAGATGGGTTTATTTTGGCTGGGCCTACGAAAATCGGACATACCCACATTAAAAGGCCTTGTGCCACATTCAATTCCTGTGGGTGAATTGATAAATACCATCTATAAAAAGAATACCCGCTCGGCCCGGTGGCTAGGATCAAAGTGTAGTATCTGTGCTTTGTGAGCTGCCGAGCCGGGTGTCTGTCGAACTCTCTGCTTGCAGAGAGGAACCCAGACAAATGCTCCGCCGAAGGGTGGGGTTTCGTTCAGGGGAGGTTGACGGAACTAGCCCGCTTGGTCGGGTTTAGATGGGTTTTATTTTTGGCTGGGCCTACGGGCTCGGACATACCCACATTAAAAAGGCCTTGTGCCACATTCAATTCCTGTGGGTGAATTGATAAATACCATCTATAAAAAAATACCCGCTCGGCCCGGTGGCTGGGATCAAAGTGTAGTATCTGTGCTTTGTGAGCTGCCGAGCCGCTGGTGTCTGTCGAATTCTCTGCTTGCAGAGAGGAACCCCGACAAGCTCCGCCGAAGGGTGGGGTTTCGTTCATGGAGGTTGACAGAACTAGCCCGCTTGGACGGGTTTAGATGGGTTTTATTTTTGGCTGGGCCTACGGGCTCGGACATACCCACATTAAAAAGGCCTTGTGCCACATTCAATTCCTGTGGGTGAATTGATAAATACCATCTATAAAAAGAATGTATAAACATAAAAATGTCTTAAAATAATTGTTGACTTTGTCCATTTCTTTAATCCATATATATATATATATATATATATATATATATATAAATATATATCGAAATATTTGAAACGTTATGAACTACATGTGTCCAAGCAGGGTACGTTCATTGTGGGTTATTTTTTTTTACAGAGAGCATTCTGGTCATTATTTATTCTTAACTATTATTTGTTTATACACATTTCCATCCCAAACAGAAATCTAAAGGCAGAAACGTTCATTGTTTCCACTGGTTATTTTTGTTAGATAAATCTCTTCTTAGGTGTGGGCTGTAGTCTTTTTGGGGGTATCCGGAACATTCGCTATCCTTTGCCAATCAATCCGTTTCCAACACATCACTGATGTCTTCATGTGCCATTCTTTGAGATTTCCACTTCAAGATCATTCTATTTTGATAGATTTTGTTTTTTTTTGTTTTATTTTTAAATTATTTCAAGCTACATTGCAATCTGCGGTTCTTTTTGTTTTGTTTTGGGATACACTATTCCTTTAGGGTCCTGTTTGTGTATATTGAAAATCCCAAAAAACCGCAGAAACTAAGCATTATCATTTCCACTGGTTATTTTGTAAAAAAAAAAAAAAAGGCAGGTTAAATTTCATACATTTTTTTTTTTTTTTTTTTTTTATCTCGATAGATAAAGACTCTTCTCCTTAGTGTGGTGTGGGACTTTCTGTTCTTGGGAATTTCATTTTTTGGGGTTTTGTTCCATTTTTTTAATTCAAGGCTTCGGCATTATTCTTGTTTTCAAGAATTTTTCCATTTACAATCCGGGAAAATCTATCAATAGTAACCTTTTTTTCTTTCTGGTTTTTTTGACAATCAATCCGTTTTAATTTTTTTGTCTGTGGGATGGTATAATCCCAAGAATGGTGACATCACTAA
>CAHIKZ030000105.1:1535000-1537500 GCA_903632075.3 Acanthosepion pharaonis | reverse complement strand
TCCTTCTTCTTCTCATCTATCTTCTTCTTCTTATTTTTTCTTAATCTTCTTCTTCTCATCCTCCTTCACCTCCTCTTCCTTCTTCTTCTTCTGTAAGATATTTTTCATGTTTTTTTTAACGACATCCCAGTGCTCCAATAATCATTGGTACTGTAATTACTTTTTAACCTAGCCATAGGTAGCAAATAATTTTTTTCTGTTTGCCTCGTAGGATTAAGTTGGGTTTATCATACTTTAAAGTTGCTATTGTCTATATCGGAATATTCCATAGGATTTTCATTTTGCTATTCTCCAGCAATTTCTTCTCCTTTCTGATCCCATGGCCTTAAAACTTGTCACTGCATTTAAAAAGTAGAGATTATTATCATTATTATTATTCTCTTTGGTTTCTGTTGCATACACATTTCTTTCCGGGTCCCAACCAGAGACCTAAGGCCAGAAATTGCTTCATGATATTTTCCACTGAATTTTTTTGTAAAAACAAATAAAAATAAAACAAGCTAAGATTACACATATTGTACATTGATAAAGACCTTCATGATCTGTATTTGTGGGAATATTGTTTTTTTTTATATTTCTTTAAGCCAGTGGCTACCAGGAATTCCTTCAATGAGTCCATGGGAACCTTTTCGAATCAAACCCAGCGCTCTAACCACAAGAGGAATTATTGATGTCTTTATGTGCCATATTTTTTAAGATTTCCACTTCAAAATCTTTGTATTCTGATAGGTTTATTTAAGGTCTTAAAAGATACACTATCACTGTCTTTGGGAACTGTCACGTCAATAAGAAAGGACATTCTGCTTTTGGGGCCTTTGCCCACGATAAGTTGGCGATTAGCTTTGATTGTTCTGTGTGTAATTTCGAACCTGTTCTGCCTGTGTATTATTATTATTATTATTATCATTTGTATACTGTTATTATTGTTATTTTATTTCCTTTGATTTCTGGTTGTGTACACATTTCTTTCCGGGTCCCGCCCAGAGACCTAAGTTTAGAAGTGTCATCATGACAATTTCCACTGACAAAAAAACAAAAGAAAAAAAAAACAAATAAACAAAAAAAAACAAAAAAAAACATATTTTACATAGACAAAGCCCTTCGTAAGGCGTGGGCGGTACTTGTGAGAAAAATCTTTTGTGTTTTTTAAGGTATGGGCTTCAATATTATTATTATTATTATTATTATTATTATTATTATTATTATTATTATTATTTCCTTTGATTTCTGTTGTATACACATTTCTTTCTGTGTCCTGCCCAGAGACCGAAGGTTAGAAATGGCATCATGACAATTTCCACAGATAAATATATATATATATATATATATATATATATATATATATATATATTACATAGATAAAACCCTTCATAAAGTGTGTGCTGTACTTGTGAGAACAATTTATTATTATTATTATTATTATTATTATTATTATTACTATTCACCATTTTCGCATCTTTTCTTATTTCTTCTTCTTCTCAATGCTTGCCTCAGTGGAGTGACTGTTTTTCACGTAAGCTGACATGAAATTCAAATTATCAAGTGACTTCTGCCAGGCCGCAAATCATTTTTTCTTTCTGTTTGACCAATAGGATTAATTTGGCTTTATCGTGCTTTAAAGTAGCCATTGTCTGTATCGGAATATTCCACACGATTTTCATTTTGCTATTCTCAAACACTTTCTTCTCCTTTTTGATCGCATGGCCATAATACTTGTCACAGCATTCAAATCCGTACTTTTTACACGACTGCCATTGAATGGCAGTAACATTGTTGTTGTTGTTATTATTATTATTATTATTATTCGTTGGTGGGTGTGGCTAAGCAAGCAGGTGGTCAGAATTCAAGGAACAATTTGCAGACTAGTCGCATACAGCGGAAGCCGTGCGGCGAGTGGACGTCACCCTGTCCATGCGGGCTAAGATCGAGGGCGTACCAGATTAGAGACATTCGCGGGCATTATTTTATTTGCTTGTATTTTTCGTCACGCACGGGGAAAGCGTTAATGGCGTCCAGCATGAAGGCTGTAAAGGGTGTACAAATAATGCAATGAGTTATACATGCGGGCATATGTGTTCAGGTAACGAATGGACGGGGGGAAAAGAAAGAAAAAAAAAGAAAGAAAAGAGCTATATTGTAGAAAGAAAGAAAGAAAGAAAGAAAGAGAGAAAGAAAGAATTAAACAAAGTGTGGGTAGGGAAAGTGTAACAGAAACTGCAGCTGAGAAACGATAATTCAATGAGATAAAGAAAATGAGAAGAACTGAAAAAGAGAAAAAATGAAGAGGGGAAAGAAAAGAAAGGTTAGGTAAAAAAGAAACATATCTTAGAAATTTTTCATAATAACATAAGTCACCATCACCATATCTATCTATCTATCTATCTATCTATCTATCTATCTATTTCAGTCTACTCATATCTATCTATCTATCTATCTATCTATCTATCTATTTCAGTCTACTCATATCTATCTATCTATCTATCTATCTATCTATCTATCT
>CAHIKZ030000105.1:1530000-1532500 GCA_903632075.3 Acanthosepion pharaonis | reverse complement strand
GGTAAAAGTGTTTGGAATAAGTTTTTTGCAGCTTAAAATGTAATAAGCCTTTCTCGAATCACAAAGTTTTTCCCGATCGAAGAATACTCAAGTATTGTGTCCTGTATATAGGCTGCCTCTAAAATTTGGACACCTAGGAAATCTCTTTAACTATATGTTTTTTTTTACCTCCACAGATTAAACATTGTTTTGTCGAAAGAAAGAAAGAAAGAAAGAATTGATTTCTTTTTTCTGGGGTCTCCTAAAGGAGAAGGTGTACTCAATGAAGATCACAGGTGCAACACATTTGATTGAACATATAAAGAATGAATGTCCTAAAATTGATATCAATGTGGAGTGATTGCATTGAGTTCACATGAATCTTGCAAAGGGCATTGAGCTTTTCATCTCAAATGATGGAAATCATATTAAAAAAAAGTTATTTGTTAATATACCAATTCAATAAAATATTGTTGGAAATTTAATTTCTCGAAAATATGCATTTTTGCCTAGGGTGCCCAGACTTTAGGAACACCCTGTATAATGTAAATCAACCCTTGGTTTTTTTTAAAGAGGTATCTGTACTTAGTTACTAGTTACAGATATCACGTTTGAAACTACGCCCAAAGCATGTTTATGTTCTCCTTTTTCCCAATTCGGATAATTTTCCAGTTTTTGAAATCGTTAGCAAAACAGATTTTCTATTTAAGTTCTTTGTTTTTTGTTTTTACGTGCCATGCGTCAAATTAATATATAAACTAAATTGTATATGTACGGTTCTTCTTTCTTTAAGATAAATAATATTAGGACCTTGAGTTCGATCCTTACTGGGTGCCCCATGCTTTCGGCCTTGTGCCACATCTATGCAACGCTTGGAGAATCACTATTAGGACCTTGAGTAAGTTCTCGTTGTTTTCCAAAAAATGGCCTTGCCAGAACTGCGTGCGTGTAATTTCAGATGGTAACGCATCTATAAGGAAATACTGTAAGCAAGCTTGAAATTCAGTGTATATCATTTCGCCGAAATGTAAACAACTTTGTTTTTTCATAGCGTTAAACATGTCGGATTTCGTTCCAAAGAAAGTGTATTTGCGGGGATTTTTACTGAACTACTTTATTTAAAAGAAATCTGCAGCTGACACACACAATACTTGTTGAGACTTACGGCGACCATGCTCTGTCGGAAGCAACATGCAGAGATTAGTTTAGACGCTTCAAAAATAATGATTTTGATGTTGAAGATAAAGAGCGCTCTGGCACACCGACAAAGTTTGAAGACGAAGAATTGAAGGCATTACATCACGAAGACTCATGTCAGGCAAAAGATGAATTTGTAGAATGATTAGGAGTTGATCATACAAAATTTCCGAAACATTTGAAAGCGTTAGAAATGTTTTAAAAGCAAGGGTACTGGGTGCCATACGAATTGAAGCCGAGAGGCGTCGAACGGCGTCTTGTCACGTGTGAACAGCTGCTTCAACGGTAGAAAAGGAATGTTTTTTTTTACATCGTATCGTGACCGGCGATGAAAAGTGGATACCCTAAGCGTAGAAGATCGTGAAGTAAGCCCGGCCATCCATCAACATCGGTGGCAAAGCCGAATATCCATGGTTCGTAGTTTCTGCTCTGCACTTGTTGGAAAGAACTGGTTTTAGTTTATTATGAGCAGCTCAAACCGACTGAAAGCATGACGTGAGATCGCTATCGACTGCAATTGATGTGTTTGAGCCAAGCATTGAAGAAAAATCTTAAATTCATGAATAGGTACCATGGAGAAAAGTTCATCAGCGTTCAAATAAAAGAAAAAGAAGATAATTCAAAGAATTCGGTTATTACTTTTAGTGTCAGATTTTTTTTTTCTTTTGCAATTTCTCTGATTCGCTTGTCGCTTGTATTTGTTGATTTATTCGTCATACTATTTAGATATCAGAAAGATATCGTCGATGTCCAAGATGGCGGCCAAAATGATTAGTTGGTCAACAAAAGGCGGGAAACGCGCAAAGCGATGTCAGTATCTATTAAATCCGGGTTACATACAACGGCCAATTCTGCTAAGGCGGGCGGTAATTAATAAAAGTAGGGAAATCAAAAAGACAGAAGATAACGATTGACATTGCATTTGCCTTTTTGATGATCAACTTTGGCTGGGAAGCAGGAGACCGGAAAAAAGTTACACAAGTGAGAAGTAAGAGAAAAGAAACTGTTAGTATCTGTCTATATTTCTGAGATGATGTATTATGTACATTATTTACATTATTCGGACTATTGTCCTCATTTTTGTCGCCATATTTATTACAACGTTTCGGCCTTTCAGTATCTGTCTATATTTCTGAGATGAGGTATTATGTACATTATTTACATTATTCGGACTATTGTCCTCATCTTTGTCGCCATATTTTTCACAACGTTTCAGCCTTTCAGTATCTGTCTATATTTCTGAGATGAGGTATTATGTACACTATTTACATTGTTCGGACTCTCGTCCTCATCTTTGTTGCCATATTTGGAGAGGGGAATTAAC
>CAHIKZ030000105.1:1505000-1525000 GCA_903632075.3 Acanthosepion pharaonis | reverse complement strand
CGTAAGTTAATTTCGCCGAAAACATTTTTGCCGTAAGGAAAACTAGCCTCACGAATTTTCGCCGTATAAAATTTGCCGTATAGGATTTTTGCTCTTCCCAACTGTGAAACTCCTTTCCGATTTCTTGCCTCCGTGATAACTACAATCTTCAAAAATTTAAATGCAAACTCAGTCGCCATCTTCTGTCTTCATGGACCCTGTTCTTTCGTTGCCCTTCCCTCTCTTCTCAATAGAGATTTCTTGTTATAGTTCACTCCCTATAACACCCCCTGCTTCTTAGTGGCATTATCGCCTTGCTTGGGGTGAATTGAGTTTTAAACAAAATGTCGGTACCGTGTGAATTTTGGCATGCCCTAATATGTCGCTCAAATTTGGGTTCGCTTTTTCGATGAGACTCATGCATTCTGTTTACTTCGAGATAATAATCTTTCGGACATGCATCGATTGATTTATTCGTTTTTTTACGGCTTATCACCCTGTTGCAGGTTATTTAAAATAAAATAAAAATTTAAATTTAAAATTTTTGTTGAGATATTAATAATTTAGTAATACAAGTCTTAATATTTAACCCATAGCTGGAGGGGATTCATACCTTTCGCACGGGTTGTTGTGAGTAAGTGAATATAACGAACCCAACTGGAATTGAAACTCGGTTCTCTTATTAACAATTTAGAGCCGTTATCCATTACACCACCTGCACATCCAAGCTGACAGGACCTGGTCACCCATCTAGGTACTGACCAGGCTCGACGTTGTTTAACTTTGGTGATCGTACAGGAATCGGTGTTTGGACGTGATATGGCCGTAGGCACTTTCTACATGTTTTCCTTTAATATCTTGACTAATAATTATTTCAATTTGCCATCAACACAAGATCAGCTGAGTATCGGATATTGTTAAGATTGTGCCCGATAACAATCCATCATGCCGGGGGAGGATTACTATCTCTTTGTTTTCGAACAGAGTGCGATTCAGTTATGGCTCTCTCTGCGGACAGACACGCAGCTGGGGGTTATGGACCACGTTAGGACCAAGGAAGAACAACACAAACACAAGAGTAGTGTTACGAGGATGCATTTCTATAATAAGGGATTCCTTTGAGTTCTACTTGTTATTACAAAAAAGTTTTCATTCATGAAGTAGTTGTAAAATAAAGAAATTAGAAATAGAATGTTTGGAAGATTCTAGATCATTCTAGTATATTCGAGAAAAATCTAGATGATTCGAGAAACATCTAGAAATATGCAAATTAGGTGTTAGCCCCTATAAAAATGGGATTTTGGAAAAGGGTTGTCAGTTGATGAATGGGAATTTCTGCTGTTATCAACTCCGGCTTTTGATTCAAGGACTTTTATATCCAGCCGAAAGAATCTCTATAAAAAGTTGCCGACCAAATCAAAACCCAAAAAGAGAATTTCATGGAACAAAGTTGGTAAATAGAATTTTGACTAATTTTCATTGACCAAACTAAAAATTAATATTTATTTACACACTTTGTGGATTTCCAAATATAGCACTTAGATTACTTCACTAGCCCTAAAGTGATAAAGATATTTGATTCCTTTCCTTCTCCCTGTAACACTTTTGCCAGTAACTCTGTGTTTTCTGTTTTGTAGGCCACAATTGTTTATCTTGTATATATTTTATGTTCTGTTTTAGTAAATTAAATATTTGTTTGTGATTTAGCTCTGTGTTGTGGTAAATATTTTTTTTTTTGTTACAATTATCAACACGTAACAGTAGAAATAACAAAGGTATATTACACGAAATAATAATACAGGATGTGGAAGGTGTTAGTATGACTGTCAGTCTGGTTTGGAGTGATCTACTATCGGCTCGACTCGATTCGATATTTACTTGCCCCCCCCCCGAGGGAAAGATGTGTCACAAGGCCGAGTTTAACGTGGGTTTTCCGAGCCCGTAGGCTCGGCCAAAAAATGCCCGTAGAACCCGTATAAACAGGATCGGGTTGGTCAACCTCCCCGAACGAGACTCTGCCCTTCGGCGGAGCCTCGTCCGGGTTCCTCTCTGCTCAGAGGCAGAGAGTTCGACCGTCAAGCCGAAAAGTCGAGAGGTGTAGTATACATAGTATTAGGAAGAGTTCATTCTGTAGTTATAGGTAAGGACCCATGACACTGGGGAAAATAAAAAAAAAACTGTGAAGTGTCCGGTCATGGGGAACAGCTGCCCGGGGCTGCAGCCCCGCCTGAATGAACAAGAGAGCCGGGATCAGTAGCTATACCAATGCCGTCACACCTCATCTCAGTGGGGAGACCAGACTAAATAATATCACGGCAGGTTTTCTCTTAGGATACTCTCGCTATATCAGTTGAATAAATTTTTATTTTCGTAACCCGTCCTCTATTTGAATACAGATTGTTCCTTCTCAATTTGATGACAACCATGCATCTTGTTTTCATGCAGCGAATAGTTATTCCTTTCTTCTTAGCGTCCTGGGTATGACGATAAACTACTTCCGTGTCCTGCGAAAGGCGATCAACTACATCCACGTCCTGGGTAAGACGATAAACTACATCCACCGTGCTGGGTAAGACGACAAACTATATCTGCATCCTGGGTAAGACGATAAACTACATCCATGTCCTGGGTATGACGATAAACTACATCCGGGGTCCAGGGTATGACGATAAACTACATCCGCGTCCTGGGTAAGACAATAAACTACGTCCAAAAGCAAGGCCTCTGATTAGGAGGTTTTGAGGAGCGTAGAACCACCTCTTAATTGCTGGTCTTCCCGGGTCCAACCTGATCTGGGATGGTAGCACCTGTTAGGGTCCCAACATGGGCAAATAGTTTTCCCACCAAAATGTGGTCAATACACTATGAAAGTGTAAAAATAGGTTTTAATACCAACATCAATACATTTTTGAAGGAAAAATTATTACCAGCAATACATTTTTGAAGGAAAATATGATCAGTAATATATTTTTGAGGAAAAAAATATTGCCAGCAATACAATTTTGGGAAAAATATAATACCAGCAATACATTTTTTAAAAAATTTTTACCAACAATATATTTTTGAAAAAAAAAAATATTACCTGCAATAAAAATCTTGTCGGCATTCCAAATTTTAATACCAGCAATCCATTTTTGAAAAAAGTATTACCATCAATAAAATTCTTGTCAGTATTAAATAACTTATATGCCGTAAACCAAACTTTTCTTTTTATCTTCCTTTGATATTTATCTAACAGTTCTTACATCAACATAGTGTCGTAGCTTGATGTTTAAACTCGTATCTTTGTATTTTACTAGATACAGAAAAAAGTAATTTGTTGAGAACATAAATTGAATTAATTCTTTTCTTCTGAGCCGTATCTCTTCAGAACGTTGGCCATTAATGGCTCTCCACAACTTCTTATATTTCGTTGCGCCTAACAATATTTACTTCGTTGCTAAAGCATAGGTCCCTCTACTGCCATTCATTTACCATATACAAAGCAGTTCAAAAGTCCTTACCCTCCCATAGAATTCTCATGGGATGAACTTGACAGATAATAAAAAACAGCTCTTAGAGTCATTAAAAAAAATGAAATCAATTATCAAACTTATACATTGAGAAACTTTTACAATGAATGCCAAAAGTTTGTGCTGCAGTAATCTAAGCAAAAGGAGGATATTTTGACGAGAGCAAAAATTTAATCATAAAAACTTTTTATCTTTGTGTCATAATAACATTTCTAATTAAAAAAAATCATGTTTCGACCTTTTTTTAAATATGTACATGGTGATCCGAAAGATTTGTCACCCCCCCCTACAAAAAAGTAATAAGAACAATAGGAGAACAAGTAATACAGTAATACAAATCACATGTACTAGATTCAGTTTATTTACTCTCATTGACGCTGTTATACATCGAGAAGGTCTGTATAAACATTATCATTTTGTACCAGCCTTCTGAAATAGAAAATTATATTATGTAGTGGATGACAAGACTTTTGGACCAATCTATCTATCTATCTATCTATCTATCTATCTATCTATCTATCTATATAACAAGGTGGTCCGAAAGTCTTGTCACTCATACGAAAAAGTAATGACAACAATGGAAAAAAAAAAAATGAAAAATTGAATGTCTTTGGCTAGATGCGAAAGTTTCTCGTCAATATTCTCATGATTTAGTGGCCGACGATTCTTGCTTGATAAAATTTCTGAACTTGGAATTGTTTTCGCCACCATTCTTTCTCCTGTTGTTCTTAATTTTGTTGAAAGCATGCACTATTTGGTGAGGACGGTGGATTGGCCGTTGATCCCCCACCACCAGGTCGATGCTTGGACTTAAGGTAAGCCGTACATTCACTTGTTATCATGAGGAAGAAAGCGGACTAACACTCGCTGCCACGTATGTTGGGGCATTTATTATGACATGGCAATGAATCCGGATAACCCTATTTTCTTCAATTTCTTTTTAGAATAGACAATGGGATTTATACTAAGTTAAAACTTAATGTTGTGAAAGGGTAAAATCCAAGTGTCAGTTAGGACTCTTTGCCAATTACATCCCCCTCTTATCCTTCCCTCTGTTTTTGTCGTTCTTGTATGTGTTATATGTAATAGGAGTAGGTAGGCTTTCCTACCGCCCGGTCAACACTCCTTCCCTTTCTCTTGGACATGAGTAGAGGCTTACGCCTTGTTTCTTGTTTAGGAACGGATTCCCGGTACTCTCTCTCTCTCTCTCTGGCCTCTGTATTAGTGCAGCTCTGTTTCTCCCGTGATGTGGGCAGTCTGTGGCATCACCTCTTTATTCTGAGGGTACACGGTTGACAGTTCTCTGGTTACAGTTTCCGACTGGTAGTTAGGAGCCCTAACTCTTGCGTAGCGTCTTGAGTGGCCGCTCTGATCAACAGTTGTATAATACCGGGGTGTTTGTAGTGCCATGTCGCGCATGGAAAGGTGTCCCAGCAGTCACCTTCGGTGGGCAACCCTGAAGCTACATTATGATACAGGTTGTGCCAACTCCTCTCTGCCCACGTCACTGTCGATAGCTGTCTGCTTCTTTTACTTCGGGCCTTCTCATCTTCCAACCAAAATTCCACATGACTTACAAAGACCGAAAAAGTAATCTTAAACCAGCCACTCAAAAATCACCTAAACCCCTCAACATTTCGTTCTCCAACATCCGTGACATTAGAATAAACTTCTGCAGTATGGAATCTTTCATCACTGCAAACTGCCCGGATATACTGGTTCTCTGTGAGACCAACCTTGTCTCGTCTATCCCCTCCTCTGATCTCTCGATCCCAGGCTACCTTCCTCTCCCCAGAAAAGACTCTCTAACCCACATGCACGGACTTGGTGTTTACGTCAAGGACCATCTTCCTTTGGCCAGAGAGTTGTCTCTCGAATCGCCAGACCAGTCGTACATGTGTCTCCGACTATCTCTTCTCAATGCGGTAAGCTATCTCTTCTTTCTTTTACCGCTCTCCATCCTCCCAAGGCTGTGGGGTACTCGATAGCATTTCGGACAGCATAGACAAGGCTCTCTCCCTCCACCCGTTTGCTCACATATTTGTGTTTGGCGACTTTAACGCCCATCATATCATGTGGCTTAAGAATGCTACTACTGACCACGCAGGCATTCAAACACACATTTTTTCAGTCTCTCAATCCCTCACGCAGATAGGTAACTTCCCCACTCGTTTTGCCTTCAACCGGGAAGGTAAAGCCTCTCTTCTCGATCTGTGTTTTACCTCCATCCCCGAGTCTTGTAGCGCTACGCAACTTTGCCCTCTTGGTAACTCTGATCATGCGGTAGTATCTGATAACATCTCCTTCAACTCCACCCCCTGCAAAGAACTTCCTACCACTAGAACTTCGTCCTACTATCAATGAGCTGACTGGGACTCGTTCCGTGATTTCCTCCGAGATGTCTCCTGGGATGTTGTCTTTACGCTCCCCGTCCATGAATGTGCTTCTGTGGTCTCATCCTGGGTTAAAGCTGGAATCGACGCTTTCATCCCCTCAAAGAAATATAGGGTCAAGTCGCGCTCCTCCCCTTGGTTCTCCGCTGCTTGCTCAGCCGCCATCGCCCATAGGAACCACTTCTTTCACCTATTCCGAAGCGACATGTCTAACTGCAATAGACGTCTATTTGCCTCCGCCCGTAACGAGTGTAAGCGTGTCCTCAACGATGCTAAGTCAATATTTGCTGCTCGGATTAAGGAGCGTATTGCATCTCGCAAATTTGGCTCCCAAGATTATTGGCGTCTCTGCAAGAGCTTATTGAACAATTGCAAACCCTCTATACCTCCTTTGTTCAACCATTTCGAAGTCCTGACCTCCTCTGCCGACAAGGCTGAATTCTTTGCTCGGAAATTTTCATTCAACTCAACGCTTGACTCTTCCCTCTTAGAACTGAGGCCCTATTGAGGGGGTTACACATAACCCCGACTTTGGTATTGGGTATTATCTCCAATTTAGACCCCAACAAGGCTAGTGGTAGAGATGGGATACCAGACATTGTCTTGAAGAAATGCGCGCCTGAACTGGCGCCCTCCCTCTCTAAACTATATAACTACTGCCTCAAGGAATCTTGTTTTCTTGACTGATGGAAGTCCTCTTACATTGTTCCTGTCTTCAAGAACTCTGGCGACCCTTCTGACCCTTCTAACTACCATCCTATCAGTCTCCTACCCCTCTTCGGCAAAGTCTTCGAAGCCCTAATCAATACCGAATTGGGTAACCACCTTACATCCCATGATCTGCTCTTAGACAAGCAATATGGCTTCCGCTTTGCCCGATCTACAGCTGATGTGCTTGCGGCCATCACTGAAACTGTCTACCAAGCTTTTCAAAATAACGGGGAAGCTCGTTCCGTTACCCTTGACATCTCCAAAGCTTTTGATAGGGTTTGGCATGCCGGCCTTCTTCGCAAGCTACAGGGTGATTGCATTACGAGTCGATTGTTTGACCTAATACAATAATTCCTGACAAACCGTGAATTGAAGGTCGTTCTCAACGGATTCCTATCCCACGAACACAGGTGTTCCTCAAGGCTCCATCCTAGGCCCCACTCTATTCCTTATCTACATAAATGACCTTCCTGACGCCATAAATTCCCAAGTTGGCATCTACGTGGATGACACCACAATTTATTCCTGCCTCAAAAACAAATCTAGTGTCACTGGCAAAACTCACCTTGCCGTGCGTCTCGAAAAGGACCTCCAATCGATTGTGAACTGGGGCAGGAATTGGCTGGTCAACTTTAATGCTTCAAAAACAAAACTGCTCTCTATTAATCACCACAGAGATCCTACCCTGGCCTCCATTAGAATGTCTGACGCTCAACGTCTAGAGAGCACCCCTCTGCGGCTGCTCGATCTCACGTTGACTGCTGACCTGAGATGGAACAAATACATTGAGTCAATTGTTTCGTCCACCGCAAGGAAAGTTAGCTCCTTATGCCACGCCAGGAAATTTTTCTCCCCGGAATCGATACTTCAAATATACAAATGAACCATCCGCCCTTGCATGGAGTATTGCTATCATATATGGTCTGGAGCCCCCTCTGTTTGCCTCGGGGTTCTTGATAGGCTCCAGAGGCGGATATACAATATAATTGGCCCTGCTCTGGCATCTCGTCTACAGTCACTCTCTCACAGATGCGCCGTCGCCTCTCTCTATCTTTTTTACAAATACTTTCATGGCAATTGTTCCGATGAGCTGCATTCGCTGGTTCCCAGACTTCATGAGTTCAAGCGCCCGATGAGGCTGGCATCCCGCTCTCACCCTTTCACTGTCGAAACTAATAAATGTCGCCGTCTTTTCTACTCCAATAGCTTCATACCTCGCACCTCTCGCCTGTGGAACACCCTTCCCTATTTCAGCTTCCTTGATAGCTATAATCTCCAACTCTTCAAATGTAATGTCAATAGGACATCTCCAGTTGCCTTGATCTATCCACTATCCTTCTCCTCATCCTTTCCTCTATCACTCCTATCTGATCTTGCTCCAAATTTTCTGTAACCCCTTGCATCCTAGTGGCTTCCCGCCTTGCTTGGGGTGAAACGCTTAAAAAAAATACAGTAATACAAATCACATGTACTGGATTCAGTTTATTTAATTTCATTGACGTCGTTATATATCGAGAAGGTCTGTAGGAATGCCATCTTTTTCGAGGCAGCCATCTGTAATAGAAAATTATATGTACGGGTGACAAGACTTTCGGACCCGTGGATTCATACATGAAATTACAAAACATCCTTATAGGTAATCAAAGGAAAGGATGATAAAATGTGAGGGATTAGTTTTGGGTTGCTCTTTAGTATTAAACACATCGCCCATTTCTTGGCCACGATACAAGGTGGTCCGAAAGTCTTGTCACCGACTAACAAAACGTAATGAGAGCAATAGAAGAAGAATTCAGTCACACAAAGCATATGTACTGGATTCAATTTATTCACTTTCATCGCGAAGGTCTGTATGAACACCATCATTTTCGTAGCACAAAATGATGTCGCGCCATGTCCAGTGTGATATTTTAAGAAGTTGTGCTTTTAGAATTGTTCCAAAGGCTCTCCAAACGACGTCCTTCAACTGATGGGTATTCTGGTATTGTTCATGTGAAACTCTCTTCTTGATAATACCCCAAAGAGCGTTGAAATAGAAAATTATATTATTTATGGGTGACCAACCTGTATAATAATTTTCTCCTATGTAAAGTACAAAACAATTATTTTTCATTTAAAAAATCTTCTCGGACTTTTGAACTGTAGTGTATACTCGTGTATAAGTCGACTTCATGTGTAGCGCAACCACAATTTTTTTTTTATATGACCCGTGTATAATGCGCCCCCATATTCTGAATAATACTAGTAGGTCTAGCGTAGTCGTATATTACAGTAATATGCCTCATCCTGTACATATTTAATAGCAAATAAATGGTCTTCGTTCTTTTTTGTAGAAAGTTACACGAAAATAACGTGAAAGATCACTTACCGTAAAATATCTGTTGAGATGTTGTGAGGTTCCCCGCGTGTCGGTGTATGAATCAAGACAAACACAGTTGTAGAGGAAAATACTGGTATATTCATAAAAGCAATTAACAATAGAGTGATTAGTAGAACGAAGGTTGGTTAGTACGAAACAATATCCAAAGTCTCTAGTCCAACTGTATGTACCGGGTAAGCTTATCTGGACTGCTCACGCTGACTCTCTGTCTCTCGTCCTCTCTCTAGAGCTGACTTATATAAGAGGGACCAGTCCATTATTAGTTAGAAGGAGGGTGCGCCCCAACAATATCTGATACGAAGATTTAGATACCGTACTTTTGTTTGAGTTCATGCCTGACTACAATAGTCCCTTTACATTGTGTCTCCTACCGAAACATATACTAGGTATTGATACGTGTCAGACCAAAAAATGGGATCCTTTGGAAATGCAATGCCCTCAGCGATATAAACCCTTGCGAACTATGATTAACACAAATTGGATAAAGGAAGAAAAAAAATGTTAATTCTTTATTCATATAAGGCATTTGTAGAGGAATAACATTCTGCTGTTCAAGAAAGAAAGACTCTAAACTAGGGGACGCAGGCTAAAAGATCTTACCCGTACCCGTTAAGGATAGCCAAAGGTTACCGTTAAAATGTAGGCCTACCTGATAGCTGCTATGGGAAATGCATGAATTTTAACGCTTTCAATAACGATTTCCCTGTGTATAGTGCAGCCGGTCAGCGAATATGCATGATTTTTAAGATCTTCAAAAAAAAAATTACCTGTGTATAATGGGACCCCATATTTTTGCTCAAAAACTGATAATTAAAACACGC
This sequence comes from Acanthosepion pharaonis, assembly GCA_903632075.3. Taxonomy (NCBI): domain Eukaryota; kingdom Metazoa; phylum Mollusca; class Cephalopoda; order Sepiida; family Sepiidae; genus Acanthosepion; species Acanthosepion pharaonis. The sequence continues at coordinate 1,515,207 of CAHIKZ030000105.1, read as the reverse complement.
ACTGTATTGGAATATATACGGTACACAAACTCATTTGGTACAGGGTGACCCCCCCCCCCAAAAAAAAACGGGAATTTTTGAAGTGCGTATTGCCAGACATGAGCAAGTGGCAACACTGCGAGACAGTGACCTTGAGCAAGTAAAAATTTCGCCATTTAGAATTCAAGATGAAATTCACAGTATCCCAGCTGAGATGTTGCAGCAGTCAATGAGGAATCTCAACAGCAGATTTCAAGAATGCATTCGTACAGGAGGACGCCATCTGCAGGATGTAAATTAAAAAAAATGAAAATTCCATCATTGTTTCTTAAATGGCATATTTTAAGGTTTCAATTACTATGAATAAAATATTTTTCTTCCATCGCTCTTGGTTTTATTGGATTGTTAAAAAGTTCCAGTTTTTTGGGGTCACCCTATATTTGCTGTCTTGCCTTCACTTTGTCCTGTGAATGTTAAATTCTCCAAGCCATCTTTCCTCATTATGTGTCCTGGAAATTTTAAATGTCTCTTTCTGATTCTACCGAAAACCCCATCTACATTTTGGGGACCCAAAAGTTTGAATGGATATGGGGCCAACCCGTAATAATAGATACGAGGATCCAACTGCCAAAAAGCAGGATATAAATAGATTTCTACGAGTTCAACGAGTCCATATATCTTGGGCATCGGGCGTTGCAAACCCCAAAGAAAATCTTTGAAATTTTACCACTTACTTGGTTCAAAGCTTGGTTCAAACGCTCTAATTGCTGACAGTATATTTGAGCATTAATTGTTGCATTAGGTGGTAAGAATTCAAAGTGGATTATTCCTTGGCGATCCCACAAGATTGAAAGAAGAACATTTTGCCTATGAAGTTCCCTTCTCGGCTGTGGCTGGGGTCCTTCCCCTTTACCACGCCACTGTCTACGACGCTTAACATTTCGATAAAAAATCCATTTTTCTTCGCCAGTCACAAGTCTATCCAAAAAAGTTGAAACAAGTTGGCGAGAATGGAGAGAAGAGCAGACGTCAACTCGGGATTTGAGGTTGTTTTCAGACAATTCATGAGGCACCCATTTTCCAAGTTTAGGAACTTTTCCAAGTTGTTGAAGATGACGATGAACAGTTGTATGGTTTGAACTGAGAACCACTGCCAATTCCTCAACTGATAAAGCAGGATTTTCTTCAAGGGCCGCTCCAAGAAGCTTTTCATCAAAATCAACTGGACGTCCGGTTCGATCTTCATCTTCAAGGGTGAAATCTCCACCTCTGAATTTTGCAAACCATTTTCTGCAAGTTCTTTCATTCACACATTCCTCTCCATAAACTGAGTGAATGTTTCTAGCCGCTTCGGCTGCTGAGTTTCCTTTCTTGAACTCATAAAGCATTATGTGCCTCAAATGATTCTTGGGTACTTCCATGTTAGCAGGGTTTTAATCAAACAAAATTTAATTTTATTATTCTCTAAAATAAAATTTGATCAGTTTAAATGCATCTAAACATAAAAAAATAATGTTCAGCTCCATTAGACATTATAAAATACTTTTTAAATTTCGTTCATTTTAACAAAAAGTTGAAATCTGCACAGAACTTATGGGATGACCTGATATATATATATATTCTTTTGCGTTTACCTTCGTTGAATTTTGATGAAGGCCTTAGTTGTTTCGCCTGAAATCCTTCAGAAATAAATTGATAACCCTGTTTGCTACACATGGCTAGATTCCAATTTTAAGTGAGCCAGGAACAAATACATTCAAGGACACAATAAAAGATCTAAACGCGCCCCCGCTGATCTTTTCTAGATTTGCCTGACTGTCCATTTGTTGTGTTAATGCAAAAGCATGTTTTAAATCTGCCCTCCTAAATGCAGAGGAGTCTAACACTCTGGACACGCCCGAATATTTGTCACGATGCAAGGGAAGCTTCATTAATATTCATGAATAATAAAAGGGAAAAAAAGCATTTAAAGTTTTCTCTGTTATGAGAAGGGCAGTATTGGTGTGTCAGTTTGCGTGTGTAGGTGTGCGTTTATAGGCTATATTTACATATATGCGTATGTATTTGTGAGTTTATAAGAGTGATTGCGTAAGTGTGCGTTTGCATACGTAGGTGTGTGTGCGTGTGTGTAGCATGGCACGAGTACATGTATGTGTTTTTTTTAACATGTGTGCAAAGGGGGAAAAGAAAGGAAAAGGGAACTAAGTGATTAGAAAGAAAGAAAGAAAGAAAGAAAGAAAGAAAAAAGAAAGAAAGAAAGAAAGAAAGAAAGAATTTACTGAATGGAGAAAATAAAAAAAATATGCAAAAAAATAAAAAAAAGAAAGAAAGAGTTGATTGAATGCAGAAAGAAAATGAATAAATAATTGGTTGATGGAAGGAAAAGAAAGAAAGAAAGAAAAAAAATGAAACAAAACAAAAATGGATTTCTAAAAGAAAGAAAAAAAAAACTAAATATAAATGATTCTTAAAGAAAGAAAGAAAGAAAGAAAGAAAGGAAGAAAGAAAGAAAGAAAGTATTGAAAAAGAGAATGTTCAGTCAAAGAGAAACAAACAAAAGAAAGAAGGAAAGAGAAACGAAATGGAAAAAGAGAGATAAAAAGAAAACTGGAAAGAGAAAAAAAGAATGAAGCAGTCAAGAAAGAAAAAAACTAAAAATAAATTATTCTTAAAAGGAAGGAAGAAAGAAAGTCAGTACTGAAAAAGAGAACGTTCAGTCAAAAAGAAAGAAATTAAAGAAAGAGAAACGAAATGAAAAAGAAGAGAAAAAGAAAACTAAAACGAGAAACGAACAAACGAAAGAAAGAAAGAAAGAAAGAAAGAAACAAACAAACAAACAAAAAAGGATTTCTACAAGAAAGAAAAATCTAAGAATAACTGATTCTAAAAGAAAGAAAGGAAGAAAGAATGGAAGAAAAAAAAGAAAGAAAGAATGAAACAAACAAAAATTGATTTCTACGAAAAAAAATGATTATTAAAGAAAGAAGGAGAGATTGAAAATGAAGATATAAGAACACGGGAACGAGAAAGAAAGAAAGAAAGAAAGAAAGAAAGAAAGAGAGAGAGAGAGAGAGAGAGACAGAAAGAACTGAACAATGGATAAAAAGAAGAAAGGAATTGAGAGAGAAAGAGAGAGAGAGATCCTCGGGGAAGTGCTGGGGGAGAGTTTTTTTTTTTTTTGTCGGTTAGAAAATTTGGGCGTGGAGATATTAGCCTCAGGGTAAATGGACGACTTTAAAAAGAAAATTCAAAACAAATAAACCGGGTCGAAAGCGAAACCGGAAATGCAAGGAGAACAACAAGAGGAAAATCGAAAAGGTCACCGGCACGTGGCGTTGGACTCCTACACACAATCATTTCCGTCCGGCTACCACCCTTCCTCTTCTTCTTCTTCTTCTTCTTCTTCTTCTTCTTCTTCTTCTTCTTCTACAGATTTCCCTCTAGTTCCTGAACAATCATTCTTTTTTGCCATCTCTTTCTCTATTTATTTTCCTTTTTTTTTCTTTCGTATTACTTTCTTTTTTCTTTCTCTGAATCTCGTTCTTTTTTTCTCTCGTCTGTCTTTAATCTGTTTGTCTCTCCTCTCATCTAACTCGTCTTCGTTTTCTCTTTCGACTTGCCTTTCTTTCTTTCTTTCTTTCTTTCTTTGTTTCTTTTTTTTTCTTCTTCGTATTACTTTCTATTTTTTGTCTGTTCCTTTTTTTCGTCATTCTTTGAATTTCGTTCTTTCTTTATCGTTGTTTTCTTTGAGTCCGTGTTTCTTCCTCGAATTAAAATAGAATCTTTTTTTTTCGCCTTTTTTTTTTTTTTTTTCTTTTTTTTTTCTTTCTTTCTTTTTTTTCGTTGGTCTTTTTTGTTTTTGTTTTCTTTTAAGACTCGAATTAGAATATAATTCATTCTTTCTTTCTTTCTTTCTTTCTTTCTTTCTTTCTTTCTTTCTTTCTTTCTTTCTCGTTTCTCTCTTTGATTCTTTTTTTCAGTTTTTTCTTTCCAATTAAGATACAATGTTATTTTCGCCTTTCTCTCTCTCTCTCTCTCTTTCTTTTCTTTCTTTCTTTTTTTCTTTTTCTTTCTTTCTTATTTCTGGTTTTCTTTTCCGCCTCTAATTAAAATATAATTCTTTCCTTTTTTTTCTTTTCTTACTTTAGATTTCCAATCTTCTGTTTCGTTTCACTCTCCTCTCTTTTTTTGTATCGTTCTTATTTCGTTTCCTCGAATTAAAGCCTTTTCTTCCTTTCCAATTCATTCTCATAAAAAATATTTGCTCCTTTTCTATCTTCTTCCTTTTCCCAATCCTCTCTTGAAATCCCAACATGCAAATTAAAATTTGGAGACGCCAAAATCAAACGAGTACAAAAATTTAAATATCTAGGAATTGCTTTAACAAGTAATGCGAAATCCAACACCGAAATCCAATGGCGCATTGGGATAAGGAAAGATGCCTTCAAAAGCTAAGCAAAGTATTAAGAAACAGAACAAAATATGGGAATCAGTGATAAGGATTACCAGCGAAAAGCTATAATAACAACAAAAATTGCAATATGAGCTCTGGTAAAAAAAATATGATAACAGCAATAATTGCTATATGAGCACTGGTAAAATGTTTAGGTTTATAATACCCAGAAATACATACACAAATGTCCAGTGGGACAGTGGATAAAGACGTTAGTTAGATCCAATGACAGGACCCAAAGAATGTGAGTTCAATATCTGGTTAAAAATATGCGGTGGAGAACGTGGAGGGGAATTAACAGGAGATAACTGGAATAACTGACATCCATTAGACATGGACACGTGGAATTAGAACAATAATGTCTACCCAGTGAACGAAAAGGTTCAGTTCGACATTCCAACCACTTGAAGATACTGAAAGCTGGATCCGAATAACGGCCGAAACGTTTGAAAGGCGAAACCTTTGTAATAAATATGGCAAATATAATAATGTAAATAGTGACAAAGATGAGGACAAATAATGTACCATAACACCTCATCTCAGATATATAGACAGATACTGAAAGGCCGAAACGTTGTAAATAAATATGGCAACAAAGATGAAGACAATAGAGTGTCCATAATCTCAGAATAGTACATGTACACAAAGATGAGGACACCTCATCTCATCTCAGAAATAGAAATATGGACAGATACTGAAATAGGCCGAAACGTTGTAATAAATATGGCGACAAAGATGAGGACAATAGGGCCGAAACGTTGTGATAAATATGGCAATAGCCAATAGTCCCGAATAATGTAAATGTCATCTCAGAAGTATAGTAGATAATGAACCAGATAATGAAAGGGGCAATAGCCGAAACGTTGTCATAAATATGGCGAAAGGCAAAGATAAATATGGCGACAATAATCCGAATAATGTAAATAATGTACATAATACCTCATCTCAGAAATATAGACAGATACTGAAAGGCCGAAACGTTGTAATAAATATGGTGACAAAGACGAGGATGAAGACAATAGACAATCGTCGATAATGCCTCATCTCAGAAATATAGATAATGAAAGGCCAAATAATTAGTGTATAAATGTACATTATACCTCATCTCAGAAATATAGACAGATACTGAACAAAATTGTTAAAAATATGGCAAAAAAAGTACTTGACTGTTATGTAATATCGGTCCTCATATATGGCGGAAATGAATATTTGACAATCTCTTTACAGAGAAAATATAATATTGTGATTCATAAATATGGCGACAAAGATGAGGACAATAGTCCGAAAATGTAGCTAATTAACATTAATACAGAAAGGCCGAAATTGTCATAAATATGGCAGGAACGGTCATATACCATAATACCTCATTTCAAAAATATAGACAGATACTGAAAGGCCGAAACGTTGTCATAAATATGGATGACAAGATTTCTCAGAAATATAGACAGTCCGAAACCTAATAAATATGGCAATACATTTAACCAGCATCTCAAACGTTGTAAAAATATACAAAGACATTTGCAAATAGTGTACATTATAGTAAAAATCTGTTCAAAGAAAAATATCGGTCCTCATATATGAAAACAATCTACAAAACTTTTGCATCTTAATTAACATTAAGCAGATATGAAAGGGCATTATACACAATTCAGTTAAGTTTGATCATCTTAAAGAAAAATAATCACAAAACTTTGCATCTTATCCAGAAATTCATCTCCTCCTGGGTATGACGATAAACTTCATCCGGCATGACGAGGGCCTCCGGGATTGGAGGTTTTGAGGACCGTGGCTTTCCTTAATTGCCGTTGTCCCCAGGTCCACACAGACGCGGCCTAGTAGCATCTGTTAGGGTCCTAGTTATGGACAAATAGTGCCTACTCCCCTAAAAAATCTATGAAGTTATAAATGTACATTTTATAGTAAAATTGCCAGTAGTATATATATATATATATATATATATATATATATATATATATATATATATATATATAAATACATTTTATCTATAGTTGAAGGAATAAAAAGTGCGTTCAAATTATGTTTAATTGAAGCCATAAAATTTGTGTTCAAAATATTTAGATTTTTACATTAAGCCTTTGAGCCCTGACCACCGCTTTACCGGTGGTAGAGAAAAATGACGTAATGCTTAACCACCGGTTGAACGGTGGTAGAGAAAAATGACGTAATGCTCAGATGACTTAATGCCCGCCACCGGTTGACCGGTGGGTAAACACTTGTGATTATTTTAATATCTACTGTAAAACATTACATACCAATTATTTGCGAAATTTGACTCAGGAGCTCAGGCAAAAAGGTTGAAATTGTTCAGGAACGCAGGGATCAAAGCGTTAAATATACTTGTGAACCTTGCGAAAGATCTGGAAGAATTGGTAATTCAATGGAGAATCTTATCTTAATTATCATATGAAAGTCCTTTGTTGGGCGTAGATCTTATCTGGATCTTTCCCTTTGCCGTTTCTGGGATCACAGACGTGATCTAGTAGCACCTATTAGGGCCCTAGTTATGGGCAAATAGTGCCTCCTCCCCCACCAAAAAAAAAACTATGAAGTTATAAAGATAAATTTTTATAGTAAAATTGCAAGCAGTAGATATATATATATATATATATAAATACATTTTATCTATAGTTGAAGGCATAAAAGTGCGTTCAAATTATGTTTAATTGAAGCCATAAAATTTGTGTTCAAAATATTTAGATTTTTGCATTAAGCCTTTGTGCCCTGACCACCGATTTACCGGTGGTAGAGAAAAATGACGTATTGCACAGCCACCGGTTGAACGGTGGGTAAACATTTGTAACTATTTTTATATCTATCGTGAAACATTACATACCTATTATTTGTGGATTCTAACTCAGGAGCTCAGGCAGAAGTATTGAAATTGTTCAGGAACGTCAGGATCAAAAGGTTAAATATACTGGTGAACCTTCCGAAAGATCTGGAAGAATTGGTAATTCAATGAAGAATCTTATGTTAATTATCATATGAAAGTCCTTTGTTGGACGTAGACCTTATCCAGATCTTTCCCTTTGACGTTCCTAGGGAAGAATGGGCCATTATCCCAACCGCTGGTCCAATGAATGATGGCAGGGGCTTACAGTACATACTATTCTCAAGTGATCACCCATCTAGGTACTGACCAAGCTCAATGTTGCTTAACCCTTTGAGCCCTGACCACCGCTTTACCGGTGGTAGAGACAAATGACGTAATGCCCAGCCACCGGTTGAACAGAGGTAGAAAAAAATGACTTAATGCCCATCCACGGGTTGAACAGTGGTAGAGAAAAATGACTTAATGCCCAGCCACCGGTTGAAAAGAGGTAGAGAAAAAATAACTTAATGCCCTGCCACCGGTTGAAAAGAGGTAGAAAAAATTACTTAATGGCCAGCCACCGGTTGAACAGTGGTAGAGAAAAATTACTTAATGGCCACCCACCGGTTGAACAGTGGTAAAGAAAATATTTTATGGCCTGCCACCGGTTGAACAGGAGGTCAGGCAGAAAAATAAGGACGAGTAACTAATGCCCTGCCACCGGTTTAAAAAGCCGAAATAAAAAACCAAACCAATGTCCAGTCACTTTGTTGAACAGAGGTAGAGAAAAATGATCTTAATGCCCAACTGCCGGTTTAACGGTGGGTAAACAAATTATTTATTTTTATATCTACCCTGAAAAAATTAAAATCATAAACCAATTATTTATGTGTAAAATTTTGTTCAGGAGCTCAGGCAAAACATCTGAATTGGGTTAAAATTGTACAAACGATTTATTTGACTCAAAGTGGGTTAAAATAATCCATTTCGATTTTAATATGCAGTCTAAATAAAATCAAATCAACCAAACACTATAAATGTGTAAAATATACGTTTGTTCTGAAAGCATAAAATTTTTGTACAAAACATCTGTAATTGAAGGCTTACAACTGCGTTTAAAATATATTTATTTGAAGCTATAAAGTTGTGTTCAAATTATTTAGATTTCGGCATTAAATAACCGATGCAGTCTGATATACCGCTAAATAAAATCAACCAAACCACACTATAAATGTGTAAAATATACGTTTGTTCTGAAAGCATAAAAATTTTGTACAAAACATCTGTAATTGAAGGCTTACAACTGCGTTTAAAATATATTTATTTGAAGCTATAAAGTTGTGTTCAAATTATTTAGATTTCGGCATTAAATAACCGATGCAGTCTGATATACCGCTAAATAAAATCAACCAAACCACACTATAAATGTGTAAAATATACGTTTGTTCTGAAAGCATAAAAATTTTGTACAAAACATCTGTAATTGAAGGCTTACAACTGCGTTTAAAATATATTTATTTGAAGCTATAAAGTTGTGTTCAAATTATTTAGATTTCGGCATTAAATAACCGATGCAGTTTGATATACCGCTAAATAAAATCAACTGAAGAAAAAAACAAAACATAAATTCACTGAACCAAATTGAAAGAGAAAGAAAACATGAACAATATCCTGTTTACGCATGCACTTTTTTCGGGGGTGGGTGGGATTAGACTTTTTGAATACAAACGATAATAAAGCTCTAAGGAATCTGCCACATTTTAAAGAATTTCTAAAATCGTGTGACGGGTCGAATCTGGTTAAGTCGGGAACGTGGGTGAGCAGAAAGGTACTCGGTGGGTAGGAACGCTATTAAACGCACAAGTTTTCCACTAAAAGGTTGAAATATTCTGTCAACGCCTTTACCAACAAATTAACCCAGCGGGGAACCAAAATTACAATCACTGAAAAAAAAAAAAAAAAAAAAAAAAAAAAACAGAAACTAACGTAATTTACAGGGTTTATATTTGATTCAGTTATGTTAATCCTTGTCCGGATTTTGAGAAAGACTTGCAGGACAGTCAGCTTTTTCTTTAATCATTTTACCCTAAGTAAGGCGATAAAGCCACTAAGACACAAGGGGTTACCGAGAGTGAGAGAATATAAGTAAAAAAGATTATTAAGGAGAGAGGACAATAAAAGAATTAAGAAGACAGAAGATAACGATTGACATTGCATTTACATTTTGGAACGTTAAAATAGACTGAAAAGTAAGAACACGGAGGAGAGTTCCACAAGCAAGAAGTGCGATAGAAGAAACTGCTAGCATAAACCTAATGGTTACATCTAGCCAGTTTAACTGTAAAATAATGAAAGTTTGCAGCCAATCTAGTACTTTAGAAAGTCTAAATACCATAGAGGAATATTCATTAGAACAAATAGTGCGAAAATATTCATGGGAAAGACGTAGAGAAGCCGAGATGCCTTGTCAGGACCAATAACAGTGCAGATTCGTCTTTGTATTTTAACGATAAACTCTAAATATTTAGCAGAAAGCTGATCATATCTACCTATCACAGCCTGTTCATATGTATCTATCTATTCATAGCTTTGCATCTATCACACTGTTTATATCTATCTATCTATCTCACTGCTCATATCTATCTATCTCACTGTTTATATCTATCTATTCATATCTATCTTTACTCCTCTTTTCATTATCTCACTGTTCATATCTATCTATCTATCTATCTATCTATCTATCTATCTATCTCAATGTTCATATCTATCTATCTCTCTGTTCATATCTATCTATCTCACTGTTTATATCTATCCATCTATCTCACTGTTTATATCTATCTATTCATATCTATCTTTACTCCTCTTTTCATTATCTCACTGTTCATATCTATCTATCTATCTATCTATCTATCTATCTATCTATCTATCCATCTATCTATCTC
>CAHIKZ030000105.1:1490000-1502500 GCA_903632075.3 Acanthosepion pharaonis | reverse complement strand
TAATATCTTTGAAATTACAGTCCTTCGCCTGAACGGGCAATGCCTGCAGACATTGATCAAAGATTTCCACAGTCCGGTACATTTTACAGAATACTGGTTGCAAGTACATACCTAGGGTATATCTAACCTTTTTCTTGGGCGAAACCATCTCTTTAGAATGTTAATTGCTTCATCAGACTTTGTACATTCAGTGAACAATTCGTATACATCAGACGACACGTATTTTATAAGAATATCCAATTCATTATCCTCAGTAAGCTTGAGGAAGTTTTAAAATGTTTGGTACCAATGATTCTTTGTCTCGAGGTGTTATTATCTAGAGGGAGAATTTTAAATTTTAGGGCCCTATGTTGATAACCGAAGCTCCCCCCTTCCAAAAAAAATAGTAGAATGTGGCAAGTTATAATTAGCTAGAAGTATTCATTACTATTTCTGTAGTAGTTTAATATTCACTGTCAAGACTTGTGGTATTTTTTCGGCTTTCTGGTCGAACTCTCTGCCTCTGGGCAGAGAGGAACACGGAAGAGGCTCTGCCAAAGGGCAGAATCTCGTTCGGGGAGGTTGACCAACCCGATCCCGTTTATGCGGGTTCTACGGGGATTTGTTGGCCTAGCCTACGGGCTCGGATAACCCACGTTCAACTCGGTCTTGTGCCACATCTACCCTCGTGGGGAGGCGGGGGATGGGGGCTAGTAAATACCGACTAGTGGTACCTACCAGGACGCCCACGTCGCAATCGGACGGGACACAAGGTCGAAGTTTAAACGGGGTCTATTGGCAGCAACGCACAAAAATTCCTAAGCCCCTTCGACACTTCCCCTTTTGAGAATTGCTTCAAGTGTTGTGTAATAAACCTGCCCTCCTCTCCCGAAGGACAAGTACTGCCTAGGGGAAACCCGCGGGATCTTCGGCATACTAATCCCAACCAAGATCAGGATTAGTAGACACTGGGTAGATCGACTGCTATTTATATGGTGGAGATAACATGAATACAATATTAAGATTATTCAAGAGTAAATATATATATATATATATATATATATATATATATATATATATATATATTTAAAGAATTAAGAAAAAATAATTCTCGAAAGTTATCTAAAATTTATATCGGAAAAGTAACATATTCAACCGCTGTGATAAAGACCTTTTTTTTTTCCAGTTTATCGTTTAGAAAAATAAAATGCGTTAGTATTTGTCCGTTTCCGACTGGCCACGTGTTTTTCTGTATTTGTAACACTACTGTTTTTCGTTTTATTGTTCGAATTCGAGGTGATTTCAGTTTTAGGTCACGAAGTATAACAAAATCAAAGTCCGTAAAACCGAGGTACAAACAATCGAAAGTCCGGAAAACCGGGGCAAAAAATATTCGAAAGTCCGGAAAACCGAGGCACAAATAATCGAAAGTCCGGAAAACCGAGGTACAAATAATCGAAGAAGTAATTTTAATAATCTTTTAGAAAAATAAAATGCTTTTAGACAAGTAAAATACATTAGTGTTTTGTCCGATTCGAATAACCAAAGTCTGTAGACACCGTGGTACAAATAATCGAACGTCCGAAAAACCGAGGTAGAAATAATCGAAGAAGTAATTTTAATAATCTTTTAGAAAAATAAAATGCCTTTAGAAAAATAAAACACGTTAGTGTTATGTCCGATTCGAATAATCAAAGTCCATAAAAACCGAGGTACAAATAATCGAAAGTCCGGAAAACCGAGGTAAAAATAATCGAAGTAGTAATTCACCAAGAATGAGTTCCTTCTTAAAAGCAGCAAGTAAAATCTGCAAGTACCCGCCGACACAGGAAAGAACGCGACTGTAGATAACTGACTAGTATAATAAAGAAAAGGTATAAAAGGTATCACATCTGAATTCATAAGCGATGCTGCTCAACCTGGCAAAACAACGCATTACACAGCGTATATTTCATTACATAGGGTTTGTAAACGTCGACCAATAAGATTAACATTAGTGACGACCCGTTAATCGATTGCTGCGGCTCATCTAGTGCAAAGGTTATCATCATATTTACCGTTGATGATTGGCGCGGAGTCCCCCACCCCTTGTCCACGTTGTCCAGCTTCATTGCCCCAGACCCAGCTAACCATATTTAAATTGCATGCAGCCACACCCAACACGCACAACTCAATAATGGACAACCCTTTAATGCACCGGGAAAAAATATACCCAGGCAACGACCACGCCATCCGGTAAATTCCATGTCAGATCACGTAGCCGCCGTTGTTCAACCGAACGGAAGTGCTACAGGCTATTGTGAGTCAACTGTCTCTAATTCGAAGCACTTCATGTTATACATGTATATACATTTCTATGGGCAAGAATATATATATATATATATATATATATATATATATGAAGAAATAATCTTAAGATGTGCTATAATTATGGGATAAAGTGCTCAATATCAGAGATAGAGCGTATGTAAATATAAAATTGAACATAGAAGTCAACACTTAGAGGCGACAGTCTGTTTCATGATAGATGCAATCGTCAGGCCACGAGTGGCTTAACGATTGAATATAGCATGAAACAGACTCTAAGTTTTGATTTCTATGATCACTTTAAATATATATATATATATATATATATATATATATATATATATATTAAATATGTGATGCAGTTCAATTTATATTACAATGAATCATTCATACAAATAGTAGATTAGTAAAGTTAATGATATAAAATGGCGAAATGGAGTTTCAAGAGTTCATCGATATATATATATATATATATATATATATATATATATATATATATATATATATATGTGTGAAGAAATAATCTTAAGATGTACTATATTTATGGGATAAAGTGCTCAATATCAGAGATAGAGCGTTTGTAAATATAAAAGTGAACACAGAAGTCAACACTTAGAGCGACAGTCTGTTTCATGCTAGAAGCAATCGTCAGGCTACGACTCGTGACCTGACGATTGCATCAAAATGAAACAGACTGTCGCCTCTAAGTATTGACTTCTATGTTCAATTATATATATATATATATATATATATATATATATATATATATATATATATACTGAGAATAGCTAAAAAGTGGTCGAAAGCACATGGAACAGGAAAATTTCTGTACCTCTTTATTCCGACAAAACGAAAAAAAAAAACGCGAGAATGCTTGAAAAACTAAATAAAAAATTAATTAAATCTTACTTGCCGTATTAAATGAAAAATGTTTAAAAGAAAGGTTACTGCCCAAATATAATATATATATATATATATATATATATATATATATATATAGTCATCCACAGACAGACTGTTTCGCAGCTCATCAGTGTGACTAGACATACGCTTGCTTCAAGCCGGGATCAAAATTCGACCGATTTGTCATCAGTCAGAAATTCTACAAAACTATCGTCGCACGGCAGTGAGTAAGGGAAATTTTCACGTATTTACTATACGAAAGATGTCAGTGTCAAGGGGAATTCGATCCCAGTTGAAGAGCATTGGATTAGCAGCAGCATCCACTGTTTATAAAATCACCCCTTCCTCTCCGATAGCTCAATCGAATTATTTTGAGAGCATAGTCATCCGCAGATAAACTGTTTCGTTGTATCACGGCTCATCAGTGTGGTTAGACATCCGATTGCTTCAAACCAGGATCGAAACCTGACCGATTTGTCATCAGTCAGAGTTTCTAATATATAAGTATATAAAATTAGGAGTTTAGCCGATTCCGATTCCTTGATTTCGGTTAATGATATCTATCTATTTATCTATTTATATATATATATTGGTAAGATGTTTTCATTAAGACATATTTCATTATATAATTTTTTCTACTTGTTTTAATAGGACGCTCTCGTAATTACGAACAAGTTTCTTAGAAGCCTTAAAAATATTTAGATATTTCAATAACTTAGTTAATCAACTTAGCTTTTGCACGTGTTATTACATTCTAAAATTAAAAAATTGTATTAGCGTTTATCACTACACAGGTAAAAATAAATTTTCAGATGAACATAACAATTTTGTCTTATAAAAATGATGAACACAACAATAAGTTGTCTTAGTAAAAACAAGATCCTGATGATGACATTGTGCTAATGTGGAAAGTACTCGGAAGTAATTTTCTTTCATCTTTTAATAAGGATACTAAGAAACTTATGAGAGGATCCTATTAAAAATAAGTTGACAAAATTTGTTAAAAGGATTTATCATATGTGTATGTATATATATATATATATATATATATATATATGTGTGTGTGTGTGTGTGTGTGTGTGTGTGTGTGAAAAGTGTATATAAATATAAATAAATATATATATATGTGAAAATTTTTCCGATTTAATCGGTAGAGAAGACAATATTTATGAATAAAAATGACAATAGGAAAACTGGTAATTGCTGACGCGTTTCGTCCAATGTGGACTTTATCAAAGCAAAATACGAAAATGAAATTAAACGAACAAAGTAACTAATAAAAACAAAAACAGAATGTACCTAGCAACTGGAATGTAGAGAAACGCTATTTTCATATTTTTTAACTGAAAAATAACGTCAGAGATTGTCACGTGTGGAGAATATTGTCATTATATCTGTGTTGACGTATTAAAAAAACTGCTAAAAAATGAACACTTCTCCTGGTTAGAGCTTACTGAATACCATCCAAAAACACCCATATTATATGGATTACCAAAAACGCATAAACCGAACATACCAATGAGACCTATCATATCAGGGATAGGCAGCGCTCCACATAAAATAGCCCGCAAACTAAGCAGAATTTTAACTACACTTCTCGGCACTATTAGTCCATCACACAAAAAATTCAGGCGACCTCTTAAACAAGCTAAAAAACATAGACATTGAAAACAAATATATGACTAGTTTAGATATACAATCTCTTTATACAAACGTCCCCATAGATAAATGCTTAAATTTACTTAAAAAACACCTAACAAATGCAAAAATCCAATTACCTATATCTACACGCAAAATTATAAAACTGTGCCAACTAATTACCAAGCTATGCTTCTTTACTTTTAATAACCAACATTACAGACAGAAATTTGGTTTGCCAATGGGATCTCCTCTCAGCGGCGTTCTTGCATGTCTATTTTTAGAATTTCTAGAAAGTGACTCATTCAAAATATTCTCCCCACAAACTCTGCATATTTCAGATACATAGACGACTCGTTATTAATAATTCCAAAAACACCAATTTAACGGATCTTCTCTCCAAACTTAACAACATTGAACCTACAATAAACTTCACTCTCGAAACTGAAACCAACTACACTCTTCCGTTCCTGGACATTTTGTTAATTAGAAATAATCATGAACTCAATTTTGACGTTTACAGAAAGGCTACAAACAAAAATGATCTCATCAGCTTCTACTCAAACCACCTTCAAAATTAAATCTGGAATTATTATAGGTTTCTATCTAAGAGAATTAAGAATCTGTAGTCCTCAATATTTATTTAAAGAAGAAACATACATAGAAAACACATTCAAAAACCTACAATACCCATATCATTTCATCCACAATGCAAGAAGAAAGGCATACAAAATATACAAACGAAACAAAACTCATAACACAATACGCAATAGTAAATCACATGAAAACAGATACATAATACTACCGACCAATTCTGCCACGTCCACGATCCAGAATAACCTATCCCATCTAAATAATCTTGAAATAGTCACAAACACTTCCAAAACCATTAGAGATATACTAAGATCTTCAAACAATAATAGCACTAATATTTCTGAAGCAGGCATTTATAAAATAAATTGCCAAAACTGCTCCTCCCAATATATTGGAGAAACAAGTAGAAGTTTGAAAAAACGCATTTATGAGCACAAAAGAGACCTCACAAAAAACAACTTAGCTAATGCAATAGTCATACATAGAAATAAATACAACCATAATTTTGATTTTAAAATGCTACACTCATAAAAAAAAAAGAAAATAACTCACTCAGAAGGAAAATTCTGGAGAGTGCCATAGAAAATTATCCAAATATTAATTTACGCCCAGGCATTTTCCCTATTTCACCTTTTCTAACAAAAATTAATGCTCTTACAAACAAATATGCACAACAGATTCATAAAATCGAAAGAAAATGGCTGAATACATCAACACAGATATAATGACAATATTCTCCACACGTGACAATCTCTGACGTTATTTTTCAGTTAAAAAATATGAAAATAGCGTTTCTCTACATTCCAGTTGCTAGGTACATTCTGTTTTTGTTTTTATTAGTTACTTTGTTCATTTAATTTCATTTTCGTATTTTGCTTTGATAAAGTCCACATTGGACGAAACGCGTCAGCAATTAGCAGTTTTCCTATTGTCATTTTTATTCATAAATATATATATGTATAATTATTTATATATTTTATGCGCGGGGCTTATTAAAAAGCGCTCAATATCAGAGATAGAGCTAACATATTTGGTTGGATAAATGTGAGTTTGTAACCCTGGGTTTCACGCTTTAGCGATCAAGAAAGTTTACTAAATCAGTGAAATTAAGTAGCTATTTTTGCCGTCATTGTCATAAATTTTACTTAAATAATATTTAAATATAAAAAAAAAATTGTAACCTAATAACATACATACTTATACTTGAAGTGAAAATAATTCTACATACTGTAAGGGATTCTAATACATTTAATTGTTCTTAAAACAAATATAATATATTAAAAATTAAAAGTGAAAATATTTCAAATCGTAGTTAAATAAAACGTATTCTAACTTAAACACCCCCCAAAAATCTTTAAATATAAAAAATAGGGAAAAAAATGCCGTAAGAATTTTTGCCGTTAACAATAAAATTTTTAAAAATCCAGACGACATGCATTTAACGGATGTTAGATTTTATTGAAAAATATATCCCTGCCCCTACCAAAACGTAACTAATAACTGATACATCAAAATACAGCGATAATGAACACGCAGACACCCCTTGTCTCTAGTGGAAGTGGATTTATCTGTAACCTTGGAAACGTTAATTATGATTTTAGCTGTGTCTTTAAAACCCAGTAATTTTAAAAGTTACTCCAAAATTTGCTTGAGGATGAAATGGAACTAATGTCTTTAATTTAATTGCAAAATTAAATTCGGAGCTTTTAGCTTCCATTTTTGAAACATGGTTAGAACTGTGTAGCGAAAAAAAAACATATTTTAAATCAATTAATTTATAACATATATATATATATATATATATATATATATATATATATATAGAGGGTATGAGAAATAAATAGGGAAATGGGAATTACTAATCGCTACGTTGAAGAAGAACAGAGGCGTGTCCAAAAATTCCGGCCATAAAACTTTTTTTCTCCTTGCTTGATTTCTGTCATATGGTGAATAATTAATATGTAGTAAATGTTTTTGTACTGATTATAATCGTACCCTTTCGTTTGCCCTTGTTTTATTAACACACCTATCTATTTTACATAGGATAAGAACCACACGCGGACCATTTCTTATAATTATATATATATATATATTATGAAATGGACAAAGTCCGACAATTATTTTAAGACATTTTTAAGTTTATACATTCTTTTTATAGATACAAATATTTAAGTAAATGCTCTGTTTATAATAAACAGTATTAAACAACATTTACCGGCGTGAATGTCCGAGAAATTGTCATAGAAAATATTCAGGCCGGTAAATGTTGTTTAATACTGTTTATTATAAACAGAGCATTTACTTAAATATTTGTATCTATAAAAAGAATATATAAGCATAAAAATGTCTTAAAATAATTGTCGGACTAATTGTCCATTTCAAAATGTGTGACGTCATTTGTTCACATTTGGATACGCCATGGGCAGTTATGAATGTACGTGAGAGATTGAAGTTTAAAGACAGTAAATTCGACCTTGATAACCGAACGTTCCTCTGTAGCCAAATCGGTTAAGGCACGTCAAGCAAAATGCCAGTTCCCTATAGGATACAGGTTCGATTCCTGTCGTAGGACCAATATTTTCTGTGAAAATTTCTCGGACATTCAGATGAATTGAATATTGCAGTCAGATCTACTTTTGAGCTTTTAATATGTATTTGATAAAATTAAAAAAAAATTTGAAATATTATAGGTTCTGACATGGCAACTCGGCTTCAGTTTGCTGCTGTAAAGTAAGCTTTCTGTGTCTTTTCTATAAATGTATTCATGGTGATTGTTTCTGATTGTATTTCCTATTTGGTATCTTGATCAGCAAGTAGGTTACATAATTTTACAGCCGAAATTTCTCGATGTAACCGCAAGCCCTGTGCTGCAAGTTCCTTCTCACGCACGTTTCACTTCTGACAACTCGCTTTCCAGACAACCTTGGTCTTACAAAAATCTAAATCGTTATCTTTTGTCATCTTACTTCCAGTTCTTTTATAATGATTTTCTTTTCTTCATATTCTTTTACAGTCAGGAATCCCTTGCGAATTTGTTGGTTTATTGTCTTGCTTGGATGGAAATAAATAAAAATTAGGTATATATATATATATATATATATATATATATATATATATATATATATATCAGATAACCAAGTATAGAAATGGTGTATACGGAATAAATTCCAATTACCAAAAATACTATTATTAAAAGAGTGCTCAATACAGAGTAGAGCAAATATAATTTATTCTGAAATTATAACATAAATATGCTATAAAATCACTACAAAAATAGCCATTTTGTTTCAACACTTCTGTGTCTTCTCAAGTGATGGTTCTAAATATGGAATTCTACATTCAAAACCATCACTTGATAAGACACCAGAAGTTTTTAAACAAAATGGCTATTTTTGTAGTCATTTTATAACATATTTATGTTATAATTTTTTAATAAATTATATATATATATAAGATAATACATGTATATATAATGATAATATTAGAAAAAATCTAGAGGAACATGAAGACTAATGGATTTTGCGGCTCAAAACATTCGTCCAGACGGGCTTAACCACAAATTTAACAACATTGGTATAATTATTATATAACCCCATAAATCTAGCCCTACCCACATTTCTCACCCAGACAAGACAGACATGCTTGCCGAGATTTGGAGGTCTCACACTTATACACACAACCATACTAATATATACACTTACACACATCATACACACTCCCAAAAAACTAAAATATAACAGTTTTACCACACACATCCCATTCCCAGCAACCAACAAAAACCGTCAAAATGACCAACAGGGAATTCTGAGTTGCATGAATCTCCCCAGCCTCTGTCTTAAAAACAACTTAAAAGGGGCCGTTTGACTAACACAAGGACTGACCAAAATTACTGATAAAAAAAAGGAAATGAAAACTACAGATAAAGTTCATTTTCTTCAGAAAGTCATTTATTACTGCAGTTCACTGCTACAAATAAGCAGGATTTTTCCCCTGGTGCTGGCCATGATAGCCGAAACGTGTCGAGGAACTTAACTGAAATAATAAAACAAAAAAATATTAACATACAACACAGTGTGTCTGAATTTTTTTTTTAATTTTTTAACCTTATTCATTATTCAAAACATATATATATATGTGTGCTCAATCCTCACTGGGTGCCCCCTACTTTAAGCCTTGTGCCACATCTAAGCTACACTTTGTGTGTGTATGTGTGTGTGTGGGTGTGGGTGTGTGTGTGTGTGTGTGCTGCTAATTAATGCTAAAATCCCTTCGCTATGAATTGAGCACCCTCAGGGAAGCAAGTAAACGGAAGGGAGTTCCACAGATGGGAAGTATGAGAAAAGAAACTGTTGGAGTATAAGTGGCGATTATATTTAACTATTTTAACAATGGTACCTACGTTCCAATCTAGTAGTCTGTGTATCATGGCAATATATATATATATATATATATATATATATATATATATATATATATATATATATATACACTCTAGTTATCTAAGTGAATATTTGATCTCAAGATACACCAGTGAATTTTTACTCTGTCTGTCTGTCTGTCTTTGTCTCTGTCTCTGTCTGTCTGTCTGTCTGTCTCTCTCTCTCTCTCTCTCTCTCTCTCTCTCTCTCTCTATATATATATATATATATATATATATATATATTCACTGCACACTCTAATATATTTATGACATCAGATCCGTAGCACAGTAATAATCAGAATCTGTGGGAGACTACTAAGACATTTTTACTCTACTAACTGGATTATACTAAACCCATTTCACTTTAACAGATAAATACATATAACAAGAAATTTTTTCTGGATTTCTAACTTTTCAAAATTCTCACTTCGTCAATTTGAACAAGAATTCTAGCGTCGCGGCATCGCACACTCCAAAACATATATTCAATTGTCAAATAATAGCATAATTTAAAAAGACATCTTTCGGTCTCCACTTATTTCTTCTTAGTTTTTGCCTCTGTATGGGAAAAAATTGCGCCATGAAGATGACAATTTGAAATTGTCGAAAGTACCTGGCACATATCTTCCACCTGACAAGTCGAATATAAGGATCGCATTATTCAATGAATTGATAGTAAGTTAATGTCTTATTAAGTGTTGCTAGCGCATTAATCACATAAATGTCGCCATTAATCACATAAACATTACTATCTAATTGTTTGTATAAATTGTTTCTTTATGACATATATATATATATATATATATATATATATATATATATATATATATATATATATATTTATTATTCAATGACTTGATTGTAAGTTAATGTCTCATTAAGTTCTGTTAGCGAAGTGATTTCGCCATTAACAACATTAGCATCGCTATTTAATTCTTTTTATAAATTGTTTCTTTATGATATAAAATAAGCTGCACACTCTGATATATATTCGCTCATGTATCCTGTGATCGTATATTCACTCATGTAACCTTAGTATATATATATATATATATATATATATATATATATATATATATATATATATATATATATATATGGGGGTGGGTGGTTGTGTGTGTATGTGTGTGTGATAGAACAATTATTATAGATAACACTGCCATTGTAAGAATATCTACTTATAAAAGACTTCAAAGATATAGAAACTCTATATAAAGCGGTTTAAGCCAAGCCTCGATCTCACTTTCATTGCAATAGGTCGCAATAATTTGGGAGTGTTGGAGAGGAAACCAAGCTTGCAATTTCTAATATTTTCACACCGTAAGGTTTAAAATTACGAGTATTTCTACACAGTACTGCTTAGAACATAAAAACAGAAAAAAATATACTAACAACGTACCATTTCTTTTAAATGACTAACGAATTGACCGAAAGCACCTGAGACAGTAAACATTACAATCAGTTTGTCTTGTCTCCTAGACATCAGTAAATGATAAAAACTGAAAGAATATTATAAAAGCTTACATATTTGCATTCCAATATGGAAGAGGCACAAATTCTTACGTATATATACTGGCCGAAAAGGATTTTATTAAAAAAAACCTAAATGTGGGCTTAAATTGACACAAGTTCAAACGTCCAGAGTTAAATTTAAGGTTAGGGCTGGATGAATATACGTGATCATATCTATTGTTATAAACGGCCATAGAGATCTGAACTGCATTGTGTCAGGCAGTTTCACGACTTAAGCTAACATCAGATCATCAGATGATCGCTTCATACACGATATTGTCGTTGCTTGGAAATTTTTCATGCAATAAAAACAGACTATCATTATTGTTTTGTCCGTGTATTATTTAATATATTGAAATGTAGTTGTCATCTTTGATAATGGCTTAAGTAAGCGAAAGCTTAGATAGGATTAAAAACATGTATCAATATGGTGTTTTTCTTTCATCTTTCAATGATGATGTTATTAAGCTTATCAGACAATACGAACGGAATTTACTTAAAATATATAGACAAAACTTGTCGATATTATTTAATGAAACATGCATCAATATATATATATATATATATATATATATATATATATATATATATATATATATATATATTTGGTTGGATAGATGTGAGTTTGTGACCCTAGGTTTCACGCTTTGGCGATCGTCAGACAAACTGATTAATTTTTAAATAATTTGGGTTTATGTAGATTGCGTGTATTTGTGTTATTGTGGAAGTGGTGGGGGAAACTTCGTCGCTTGTCAGCGTACTAACGCAAACATCGATGTATGCAGACACATTGAGCGCTTTCTAATAAGTACCGCGTATATAATATATAAATAATTATATATATATATATTTATTTATATTTATATACACTTTTCACACACACACACACACGCACACACACACACACATTTATATATATATATAAATAAATATATATATATATATATATATATATATATATATATATATATATGCGATTCCTCAATCCAAGCCGCTATCCATTACTCCACTGTGCCTCCTAACATTGCATTCACTTACGTGCTAATACCCTTGGGAAAGGTATGAATCCTCTTCCTCTCCCTCCAGCTATGGGTAAAATAGCAGGACAGACTGGGTTCTATAGCACTGGATGGCAACTGGTCTAGAA
>CAHIKZ030000105.1:1445000-1480000 GCA_903632075.3 Acanthosepion pharaonis | reverse complement strand
CTCCAAGATCATCCTACAAGGAACTATACAAAGATGAAGGAGACAATGAAAGCGGTGATATGAACCGGCGAAAATTTTGCCGGGACTGAAGCTCTGCCCATTGGCCAGATCTATGGAGGATTTCTTGTTGAGTACAGTCCTGTGCAAGACGATAAACTGCATCCGGCAGCAAGGCCTCTGATCGGAAGATTAGAGGTTTTCAGGAGCGTGGAGTCACCTGTTATTTTCTGTTGTTCCCATGTCAGTCCTATCCTAGGGTGGTAGCACTCGTTAGGGTCCCGACTATGGGTAAATAAGGACCCCCCGAACAAAAACAAAACGCTATGAAAGTGTAGAAAAAATATTTTATAGTAAAATACCAGCAATATATATTTTTATATAAAAGAGTGACCAACAATACCTATTGATAATAATAATATATTTTATCTGTAGTTGAAGCCATAAAACTGTGTTCAAATATTTAGATTTCGGCATTAAATGACTCATGTAGGTGTTAATATGCAGCTAAATGTAATCAACCAAACAACAAACACGAAAAAAGTCTTTTATGACATTAATGCATATAACATCCTACGTTTTCTTAAAGAAATCAAACTGTATTCCATAATACAACTTCAACAAAACTACAACATAAAACATAGATATCACCGTCTCTAGTAATTATATCCACACAAACATGTATATGCACAAAATCTGAGTATCATCTACCATGTATTCTATTGTGAAAGCAGAATAACATAACTTTTTTTTTCATCTTGCTCTTTAAATGAAGTGTCAATTATTATCTGCTGTCTTCTTGATTCCTCTTTTATTCTGTTCGCTTCTTAAATAATGTTTTTCTTTTTCTTATTCTTTCACACTCAGCAACCCTTTGTGTCTTCCTAACTCTTAATACTTTGCTTGGTTTCTGGAAAGCATCTTTCACTATACCTTTACAATTGCAGATATCTGTGTCACACTTTCTGTCGTCCATTACCCGACTTCCCACATAGTTTTGTTTTTGAAAAGTGAAAGTATAAAAATACATTTTTATAGTAAAATTAGAAACAGTATCTATTTATAATAAAATTACCAACAATAAATTTTATAGCAAAATGACAAACGATATATTTTAGCTATAATTGAAAGCATGCAATTGCATTCAAAATATCTTTTTTTTTTTAAATTGTGTTCAGATTATTTAGATTTCAACATTAAATAAGCCATAGAGGTGTTGATATGCCGCTAAACAAAATCAACCAATCCAATCAAAATATTTAGATTTTGGTATTAAATAACCCATAAAGTTATTGATATGCTACCAGACATAATCAACTAACATGAAAGAACTCTTTCATGACATTAATCCAAATAATATTATACAATTTCTTCAAGAAATCGAAATGTATTCCAAAATATAACTTCAACAAAACTACAACATAATGCACACACATCACTGCCTCTAGTAATTATGTCCTCACAAACATGTATATGCAAAAAAGCTGAGTATTATTTACCATGTATCCTATTGTGAAAGCAGAATAACATATACCATATTTTTATTACTTCAAGGTTCCAAAGAAAATTAAATTTCGGCATTAAATGACCCATAAAGGAGTTGATATGCCATTAAACACAAAATCAATCTTGTTGAGTAAGTTACCATGAAGTGTCCCTACGGCCCTGATGAGTAATGAGACATGAAGAGGAAAGCACTTACACTCACGTAAGTGTCACAGACTCCCCTAGGAATAGGAAGGGGGAGCCCCCAGCGCGTTAGGGAATGCTACTGTGGTTTTAATAGTAATAGGTTTCTTTACGGAATGGAGCTAATAACACCATGCCCAACCTGTTGGGATTTCAGAATTTTCCTTTTCCTAGATTGGTTACCAAATACGGCTAAAGAGCACAATTTACCTTGTATAGTTTAGAAGATATGGATCCATACATTTCCCAATATTATTCGCGCCTATGTGAATGCAATGATCTCGATTGAATTCGAAATCGACTCTCCGATTTCTCATTCAGTGCCACTTCCCATTACACCAACCGCACATCCACATGGTTTTAGGCTACTGTTTTTTTTTTTTTTTTTTTTTTTTGTGTGTGTATGTGTGTGTGTGTTTAGTTTTGTCTTTTAATGTCATGACGCTTCAGGTTGTTGACGGTCGTGACCTTACAGAGAGGCCTATTGTTTCTCCGGTCTTCCTCCGATTATAGTCTGAGACAAAATACTGCGAGTAATTATTAGGATTTATTGGATTATTTGATTTCAATTGATTATTTAGATATCTGTCTATATCTCTGAGATTAGATATTATGATTATTTGCGTTATTTACATTATTCGGACTGTTATCCTCATCTTCATTGCCATATTCACAACGTTTCGGCCTCTATATCTCTGAGATGAGGTATTATGATTACTTGCATTATTTACATTATTCAGACTGTTATCCTCATCTTCATTGCCATATTCACATCGTTTCGGTCTTTGTAGGCCCCAGCCTTCTTTAGGTGATTGGAATTTCGAACCAAACGCTTTATTTCACCCACCGGTGTAGATTGTTCTAGTTCCACGTGCCATTGAGGTTGATATGCCGTAAAACAAACCCAGCCAAACCAAACCAATATATACTAAGATAGATAGATAGATAGATAACAAACATATATTAGCAGCAATAAAAATCTTGTCAGCATTAAATATGCCATTGAGGTTGATATGCCGTATAACAATCCAAACCAAACCAAACCAAACCAAAGTAAACCAAAATAGACCTCGTGGCGTCCTCCGTATGATGATAAACTACATCCGGCAGCAATGCCTCTGAATCAGAGGTTTTTGAGGAGCGTGGAACTACCTCTTAACTACCGTTGTTCCCAGTCCCACCCCAAATTTTTCCTAGCACCTGTTAGGATCCCAGCAATGGGCAAAAAAATTAACTCCCAAACTGGGGTAAAAATCATATGAAAGCATCAAAATAGATTTTATACTAAAAATGCCAGTAATGCATTTTTAAAAAGAAAAATTAAAGCAGTTACCAGCAACACATTTAACTCTCGACAAACGCCTTGTTTACAAAAAATACGTCAATGAAACTTAATCTCCTGATTTCTTACAAAGAATACATTTTCTATTCATACGAACCTATCCTAAGAATCTAGTCGGCATTAAATAACCCATTGAGGTTGATATGCCGTAAAACAAAATAAACCCAAAGCGAGACCACCTAGAACTCATATATAAGATCCATTGTTCGGGGCACCTCGAGGTGGTGTAATGGTTAGCAAGATTGTCTCGCTAGAACAATTGCGACTGAGTAGTGAGTTTGATTCTCACTGGGTGCCCCCTACTTTCGACCTAGTTCCACATCTAAGATATGCCTAGAAAATTAATATAAGATCCATTTTGGAAATATGATCATATCAGAAATTATCTGACGCCACTTCTATCGTGACAAGATTCAGATAAGACCAAAAATGAAGTATTGATGTAATATCTGGCCTGGAGCTGCACAATCTTTTCTTTCTAGCCTTGGGTATTCACGCGACCTTATGATGAATTATTTCCCACTCTACAACCTCTTTCCCCACAGACGCAACATCGCAAGCCTTTCGCCACTCTACTTATATTTCGGTGGAAAAAATATTCTGACGAACCAAAATTTAACCAGTTCAGACCTTCACAAGTATACCCCAGACGCAGGGTTGACTCATCGTCCTTCCCATCGTATTCCATTAGTAAAGAAGATGTTCCATTCGAATAGCTTCTTCTCAAAAGCCACTCTTTTTAAAAACAGACTCCCGAGAGGATGCTTTCCCGACTACTACAATATTAACCTCTTTAAGTCTAGCGTCAAATTTTATCTATCCTACATATACTTATAATTTACAGTTATTAACATTCCAGTAAGTAACTGCTTTGAGTGGCCTTTGAATTTTAGATTGCATGAACACTAACTTAAAAAATATAACGAACATCTATTGAAACTTGTTTCAGAATGTCAAAAAAAATCCTTTCTACGCCATCTTTTTCAGGACATGGCCGATTCTTGCTTTACAAAACTTTCTCTCATGTTTTACCTAGTTTTTTGTTCTGCTATTAGTTAATTCCAAATGTACCGCTTCTCAAGCTATCCATGCGTCCTGTGAGTGTTAAATTCTCCAAGTCATCTTTTCTCATTGGATTTCAGGTGTCTCTTACTTAATATCAGGATCAGTTTTTTGTATTCGTAAAACGTCTTCGCTCTTTACATGTTCTGGCCTTGTTAACTAAAACATTCTTCGTCAGAATTAAATATACGTCTCTTCCAGGCTCTATATATATCTACGACGAAACTGTCAAACGTCCACTGATCCGTAGGAGATTAGATATTACATAGCACGTCGTGTCCCTTGTTTTTAATGAGCATTTTCAAGGTGTTTGGGTCACGATCAATGCGTAGTATCTGTTGTTCTCGTTTTTTAAAGAGAAACGGCACCCAGTGTTTATGAGGACGGAGCAATTTTTTCCGCGGCTCATATGTACGCATATGAGCCTTCCATACAAATAAATAAAATAAACGAACTTGTGACACATCCTACTTTCGTTGGGAGATTATTAAATACGTATGTATTCTGTGGAGCGTTCGTGGGGGAAGGTTTACATTGGCGGACATATAGCGCTATATTTCGTTTAATTTGTTACAGCGATATTTCGCTACTCATTTGCGTTTTTTTTTTATTATTTCTTTGTGAAACTTTCATTGCGACAATACTAGACTAACGATTAAAATACCCCATTCTAACAACTGTTTGTTTTCGCGCCCTTATGCTTAGCCTGCGCCATGATCTGTCTTTATGGTTGATAACAATGCATTCTGTCTTCTTACAATTACAAGATTTACGTAGACTTGTATGGGAGGGGCGTATTTTCAATTTTGCAGCCTATTTCCCACACACCCAGTGGTGCAAGCTAATCTACCGAAATTGCCATGGCGACTTGACAAGACAAATGCACAGGAAGTCTGCTTAACCAATGTAAAACAAACAACACAAAAATTAAAAATAACAGATTTTTACCCTTTCTTTCTTTTTCATGTATATCTAATTATTGTTTTGTTACCTGTTATGGCTGTTTTGAAAATGGTTTTCTGTACTGAGACGACCACACTCTACGCACGTTCCTTCCAAGCACTGCTACAAACAACGGAATTTATTAAAAAAGTTATAATGTGTATTTGAGTGACAATGTCAATCTGTACCAATCGACTTCCCTCTACGTACTGTGGCACCGTTACCATAAACAACAGTCCCAATACAGATCTCATATATATATATATATATATATATATATATATATATATATATATATATATATATATATTTATAAAACAATTATAACATAAGTATGTTATAAAATCACTATAAAAATAGCCATTTTGTTTCAACACACTCGGTGTCTTATCAAGTGATGATGTTGAAGATAAAATAAATGAAAGCTAGAATAATCAATAAATTTTGTAACAATGTTTCCCCCTAGTGTAGGATCGTTAATTAATCTGAAACTTTTAAAAACCATTTATTTTATCTTCAACATCATCACTTGATAAGACACAGAAAAATGTTGAAACAAAATGGCTATTTTATAGTGATTTTATAACATACTTATGTTATAATTTTTTTTATAAATAATAATTATATCTGCTCTACTTTGTATTGAGCACTTTTTAAGAATAGTAATTGTTGGTTATTGAATTCATTCCGTATATACCAATTATATAATTGTATTTGTATATATATATATATATATATATATATATATATATATATAAATAAAAAAAAAAAAATAATAAAAAAATTTTGAGGATATTTGAATAATCATGTGTAGTAATTTATCGAGTCGAGAAGAATACTCAATAGAATGCAGGAAGCATTGTACGGCCATTTCGCCCTATTAGAGACTTATCAGTTGCACGAATCCACTACCAAGAATCGAACCTGAACCGTTACGACACAGCGCAAGTGTCTTACCACTGAACTAACGGCCCATTTCTTGTTCAAAAAGGCGCTCGCTGATCAAGCATGGATATACAAGTGATAAACGTTTTGCGGGGATTAGAATAATCCTTTATAGTAATTCATCGAGTATAAAGAATCCAAAACAGAATGCAGAAAAAACTGGACGGCTGTTTCGTTCTATTTGGGATTCATCAGCAATACGCATCCTCTACAGAAAATCAAAACCGGACAGTTATGTTACAATGCAAGCGTCATACCAACTGTACCAACGGGCCTCGGTAAGAATGAAGAAACTGATTAGACTTGATATAGCGCCGCTAATCACTAACTTCCTTGGTGATACTCATTCAAGTATACATAACTCAATGGATTGTGCCCAAGAGCCACGTTTTCTTTCCCCAAGCAGCTCCCTCTAGAAGCTGGATCAAGCAAGAATATACAAGTGATCGACCTATATATATATATATATATATATATATATATATATATATATATATATAGTTCACTGCTACCAGTAAGCAGAAAATTATTTTTCTCTTGATGATGGCCATGTTGGCCGAAGCTATTCGAGGTATCTAAATGAGATAATAATAAAACGAAGGAATATTAATATACAACCCAGTGTGTCTGAAGATTTTAATTTTTAATATTTTTTTATTGTTCAAATATATATATATATATATATATATATATATATATATATATATATATATATATATATATATATATAAAAGTAGAGGTAATCGATCCGTTGGTATATAACACGGGTGGATCCTAGTAATATTAATTGTTAAATCTGATCCACAGAGAGCTCGATGCATTTATTATACCAGAGCATATATATATATATATATATATATATATATATATATATATATATAAACAGAGCATATGTATATGTGTGCGTATGTATGTATATGTAAATGTATATATATGTATGTATGAAGATGTGTACGCATATAAGTATGTTAGACGGCATGATTTATTCTATTGGGTGCTCTGGTATTACCTATAATCTATAAATTAATTTATATTAATCTTAAATCTTAACGGGTTTAAGTTTAAATCCCCCATCGCTTATTAATAATATTGGACACTTGTAGTACAAAAACTATTTACTGTGAATCCCCAAAAACACACTCGGGTCTTGTATAAGAAATGCCTCATAGTAGGAACAGGTATTAAACTACAAACAACAAAGTTTCTGGTCATAAATAATAAACCCCAGACCGATTCACCCGGGATAAGATATCTTACGCCCCCCACCAATCGCTATCACAAACACATTCTCATTAACAAGGCGTCTACCAGAGGAGGACTGACATTGAAAATAAATTTAAAACAATGCTCCGAGACAGACACTTAGGGACTGATGATAGCCGTGTACAGAACAGCTTGTAATAGACTATCCCATCTTGAGAATTTTTTCTGTAATATATATATATATATACATATACATGAATTATTCACACAAAACTAATGCAAAGGTTAATGATTTAAATGGCGAGACATCCATCTCGCAAACAATTCAAATAGTACACAAAAACCTCCAGATCCGTTATGAATGAATTGATCCTTGTTTATATAAATTTCTGCCGTATTAGTTGTTATTTTTACTACAAGCTTTCGTCTGTTCCTACAGACATCTTCAGGTATATAATAGATGTTGTTCTTGTTTTTTTTCTCTTAGTAATAAGAGGACATCGAAAATATATGTGTATTGTATCCGAAATGCTATTGAAAATGAGATATTGGTTTTTGAACGCGCCAAAGCAACGCTGAGTTTGATTTTAAATTTCTTTTTTAAAGTGTTTGCGTTTATACCAAATATGGTAATGAACAAATTATTTTACTGGTAAATTTTTACTGTCGAAACCCGACTATATATATATATATATATATATATATATATAAATTGACCTAAATTCATCCAAGTAAATAAATAGACAAACCAATCCCAAATTAAAAACTGTTCCCGCCAAAATAAGAATTAGAATGAACTACAACAACCAACCCCAAAATTGAACAAATAGATTTAATTAAATTCTCAAACCAAAACAAAACTGTTAAATAAGTGATATAAACAATTTTTTACTACGTTAATAAATAAATAAATAAATAAAATAAGACATAAAAACAAGCAAAATAATTTGACCCAAATAAATAAACAAACGACTTCCGGTAAAATAACCGCCATAATAGAATACCCACAATGCACCACTAACCCGTATATATATAAATAGCCGAGAAAAATAACAGCATACGTGGCCTGACGATTGTATATAGCATGAAACAGACTGTCGTCTCTAAGTGTTGACTTCTATGTTCACTTTTATATTTATACACGCTCTATCTCTGATATTGAGCACTTTATTCCATAAATACAGCACACCTTAAGACTATATTTCTTTATATATATATATATATATATATATATATATATATATATATATATATATATATATATTCATACGTAAAGGACAATATTAATTAGAAAAATAACGTGAGAAAGATCTTTTACACCAATGCGTTTCGTTTATTGAGGGATTCTGTCAAAGTAAATGTAGAAATGATCTTCATAATGGAAGCTGTTTCGACTTGAAGGGACATTGCATTTATTATCAGTGCTCTCTAAACAATCGCAGCAAAGGTCCACTTAATTTCCATTGAAATCGGAGGATGAAAAGTGATATCGGGAGTGTTTTTTCATCTTGGAATTAGAGATGATGTACGGGGTGTCGTTTTATTTTAACTCTTTTCGATGGAATGAATCAAGTTTATTTTATCCTTCCTTGTTTGTTCCAAAGTAAAACAATTGTATGTGAAAACTGGTTTTACTATCACATTGTACAGTTTCAATCGACGCTAATCGTAGAAGTTAGGTGAATAAAAGTGACGTTCAAATTTTTAATTAGACAAAACACTAAATTTTTCGAAAATATTAGGAAGTAAGGATTGATAGATAGATATGAAGAGTGAGATAGATAGATAGATAATGAGCAGTGAGATAGATAGAAAGATAGACAGATATGAACAGTGACATAGATAGATAGATAGATAGATAGATAATGAACAGTGAGATAGATAGAAAGAGATAGAGAGAGAGAGAGAGAGAGAAATAGATAAATAGATACGAACAGTGCGAAAGATAGATAGATATGAACAATGAGATAGATAGAGAGATAGATAGCTAGAGAGAAAGATAGAGAGATAGATATGAACAGTGAGATAGATAGATAGATAGATAGATAGATAGATATGAACAGTGATGTAGATAGATAGATAGATAGATAGATAGATAATGAACAGTGAGATAGACAGAAAGAGATGGAGAGAGAGAGATAAATAGATATGAACAGTGAGAAAGGTAGACAAATATGAAACAAATTAGATAGATAGATATGAACAATGAGATAGATAAAGAGATAGATTGCTAGATAGATAGATAGATAGATAGATAGATAGATAGATAGATAGATATGAACAGTGAGATAGATAGAGAGATAGATAACTAGAGAGAGATAAAGAGAGAGATATGAAAGTGATATAGATAGATAGATATGAACAGTGAGATAGATAGATAGATAGATAGATAGATATGAACAATTGAGATAGATAGATATGAACAATTGAGATAGATAGATAGATAGATAGATAGATATGAACAATTGAGATAGATAGATATGAACAATTGAGATAGATAGATAGATAGATAGATATGAACAATTGAGATAGATAGATATGAACAATTGAGATAGATAGATAGATAGATAGATAGATAGATAGATAGATATGAACAATTGAGATAGATAGATATGAACAATTGAGATAGATAGATAGATAGATAGATAGATATGAACAATTGAGATAGATAAATATGAACAATTGAGATAGATAGATAGATAGATAGATAGATAGATATGAACAATTGAGATAGATAGATATGAACAATTGAGATAGATAGATATGAACAATTGAGATAGATAGATAGATAGATAGATAGATAGATAGATAGATAGATAGATAGATAGATCTGAATATATGTTACCAAAGGATTGAACTGGCCATTATTAACAAATAACCATACAGGTAGACTTAAACTTAAGTGAGGCGTAAGATTACATTTTGAAGAATATTTTGAGGACGAAACTATCAATGACTAGTGACACAAGTCTATAAAATATAACAAAATACAGAGAGAGATAAGCCATTGGAACATGATACGATATACGTAAATACACGGAGTGTCGAAAATAAACTATATATATATATATATATATATATATATATATATATATAGTTAGAGAGAGAGAGAGAGAGAGAGAGAGAGAGAGATGACACGAAAAGAAAGAGGGAGCGCTAGTCGACTTCCCTGTAAACGCAAATAGAAAAACATATGTCAGATGTTATATTTGATAATGGCATTTTTGATGTGTCATGTTGAAACCTGGGGTTGGAGAGGGAGTATTTGTTGTTTGACTTCTGGCGACAATGATCGATGCTTAGCCAGATGGCTTAATAGTTTGGAAAAATACACACAGAGGGATGGAAATAAAAAGGCTGGGCTAGGTAGATATATATATAGAGAGAGGTATAGATTCATAACTAGCTAGCTAGCTAGATAGATAGACAGGGAGGTAGACGGACAGACAGATAGATTGAGAGACATGTCCAAAACGAGATAGATAGATAGATAGATAGATAGATAGATAGATAGATAGGCAGGGAGGTAGACGGACAGACAGATAGATTGAGAGACATGCCCAAAACGAGATAGATAGATAGATAGATAGATAGATAGATGAGATAGATAGATAGACAGGAGGTAGACGGAGAGACAGATAGATTGAGAGACATGCCCAAAACGAGATAGATAGATAGATAGATAGATAGATAGATAGATAGGCAGATAGGCAGGGGGTAGACAGACAGACAGATAGATTGAGAGACATGCCCAAAACGAGATAGATAGATAGATAGATCGAAGGATAGAGATAGATAGAGATAGATAGATAGATAGAGAGAGAGAGAGAGAGAGAGAGAGAGAGAGAGAACCACAAAGGCGTTAGAAATGACCAAATTTGGATTTTGAGAAATAGACAGGTAGACAGGTATATAGATCCATACATAGACTGAGAAAATACAGACGTCGTAAGATATGAACCAAATTAGATAGGTAGATAGATATGAACAGAGATAGATAGATAGATAGATAGATAGATAGATAGAAGGGCAGAAAATCTGTAAGACAATGGATAGAATATGTATTGAAATATAGAGACTGATTAGTAGTGGAAAGAACTGGATTAGTTATGAAGAGATCTGAAGATATATATATATATATATATATATATATATATATATATATATATATATATATTATAATTAATTGATTTTTAAAATATGGTTTTTCCATACATTCATTTCTAACATGTTTCCAAAAATGGAAGGTCCAAATTTTATTTTGTAATTAAATTAAAGACATTACTTACATTTCATCCTCAAGCGAATCGCTTGAACTAATGTCATTAATTTAATTACAAAATTAAATTTGAACCTTCCATTTTTGAAACATGGTTAGAACTGTGTAGCGGAAAAGCCACATTTTAAATCAATTAATTTATAATATTAATGCTCTGTAAATTTACATTGAGCACTATTTTGTAAAAATAAAAATATCTATAAGAACACCGGATTATATATCTTACTGTTCTTTCTTTTTATTTACATATATATATATATATATATATATATATATATATATATATATATATATATATATGTGTGTGTGTGTGTGTGTGTGTGTGTGTGTGTGTTCTTAGCCATCCCAACATGTCCTCTTCCTCGCCAGCAGGACAGACTGGGTTCTATAGCCTTGGGGGAAAGGAATGAAAACCTACTGCTGGGAAAGAAAGTCTGCCTCGTCAGTCATGTATTGAAAGATATATGATCGCCTAAGCGTGTCTCACACATGGCATATGACTATGTTACAAAAACGAAAGTTAGCCCTTTGTTATATTATTTATTTTTGAATCCAAATTCAAATTTAAATTTTAATATATATATATATATATATATATATATATATATATATATATATATATATATATATATATATATATATTAATTCTCCTCCGAAACCCAGAGTCGTGCTCTCCACGTTGGGTATTATGTATATTCAATTGTATATATATATATATATATATATATATATATATATATATATATATATATATATATATACAAAGAGAGAGAGAGAGAGAGAGAGATGCTTTTAGTGGTCAACATATATATATTTATATATATATATATATATATATATATATATAGATAGATAGATAGATAGATAGATAGATAGATACTCTGTCGTATTTTTGGAATCCGTCCTTGGCCATCCCAATACGTCTACAGATCTCAGTGTCGCATTTACTGTCCTCTGTCAAGACGCTTCCCGGATATTTAAATTTCCGAGTCTGCTTGATTCTAGTGTTCCCGACCTGCCAATCGCATTTCGGGCTCATCCTTTTACTGATGAGCATTGGTTCTGTTTTCTTTTAGTTTTTGCTTAGTCCCTTCTTCACACTCTCCTTCGCTACCTTCTGTAGGAGATTTTGTAATTTCTTTTCCGTGTTTATTATCAGTACTGAGTCATCTACGTATCTTATGTTGTTAAGATTATGACCGCCAATGCTAAATTCCAGTAGGGTTTCCAATTCACTCAGAATTGGTTCACTGTATAGGTTGAACAGGTCCGGCGAGAAGACGCATCCTTGCCTTACACCTCTTTCTATTTTTGTATATTCTCTGAACTCGTTCCCTATGCGCATGCATGCTATTTGCTGCCAGTATAGGTTCTTGATCAGTCTGATATCTTTCGCGAATATATCAAGGTTGCTGAGCAGTTCTAGTAGGTCCTTGTGACGTACTTTGTCGAAGGCCTTTCCATAGTCTATAAAACATAGGTGCACGTCCTTCTGCATTGCTATTCTGATAACATTCTGAGCATGAATATCACGTTCCTTGTTTCCCGTGTCTTTGCCGAACCCGCACTGTTCTTGTCCTATCTCTGGCCTGATTCTGCTGCGTGCTCTATTTACGGATGATGGGTTTTGTGTCGTCGATCATTAGGCTGATTGTTCGATGGAGCTCGTATTCGTTTTCGCCTGGTTTCTTAGGCAGTGCTATGAAAATAGATCTGCGGAGATCGCCCGGTATATCCCCACTGTTGTAGACTTCATTTATTATTTCTAGGATATTGTTTATACCAAATTAAACTAAGGCAGAAGTTGCATTACCGAGAGGAAATAATAAAATCATGAGACATCACCAGAATTAACCACCTCAAAATAATCCCCTAACACTGCCGAGAAAATACCCGAATGCGGTCAGAGGAATGTGAAGGGCCCGGCTCGAATTTCCAAGAAAGGTAACGAAGAAAACCGGAAGTCGTGACCGTAAAAAACAGGATGAGGATAACAGTCAGATAGAGAAGCAGGAGGCACTTGCATTAAAGAACAAAAGATCTTGAATCATGGCCGTTCAAGATATCTTTCATTTCGCGATACGATATGGAGTAAGGAAGAACAATTAAGCGTTTTTTAATGATGACATGAAAGGAAGAAAAAGAGAGGATATAGCTTCATCTACCGCAAGGAAAGTTGGTTCTCCGTCGCGCCAGAAAGTTTTTTCTCGCCTGTGTCCATCCTTCAAATGTATAAATCAACCATTCGCCCTTACATGGATATGCCATATATGGTCTGGTGCCTCCGCTGTTCCTCCTCGGACCAGAGAGGGATATGCAATGTGATTGGCTCTGATATGGCATCTCATCTACAGTCACTTTCTCACAGACGTGCCGTCGCCTTCCTCTGTCTTTTCTACAAATACTTTCACGGTAACTGCTCCGACGAGCTACTTTCACTAGTTCCCAAATTGCATAAATTTAAGCGTACTACTAGGCTGGCATTTCAGTCCTGCCATTTCACCGGCGAAACTTTAAATGTAGCCGTCTCTTCTACTCCAATAGCTTCATGTCTCGCACTTCCCATCTGGGGAACTCCCTTCCTCTTACTTGCTTCCTTGATAGCTATAATCTTCAATTATTCAAATGCAATGTTAATCGACATCTCCAGATGCCTTGATCTATTCCCTGTCCTTCGCTTCATCCTTTCCTCTTTCATGCCTCTTGACTATGGCTCCCACTCTCTGTAACCCCTTGCATGCTTGTGGCACACCCGCCTTGCTTCGGGTGAAATGCTTAAAAAATAAAATAAAATTAAATTAAAATATGCTATATTTAACAGTTTCTTCCCAAAAAAGGAAAAAAATAAGCGAAAATTCCATTGAGGCGTTACTAAGCGCGAAAGAATACGAGAAAAGATATGTCAGGTGAAAAGACAATAAAAGAACACGATTTAGAAAGACTTAAGTTGTCATTTCAACTTTGATGATTGCAGGTGACAGGAGAGCAAGAATCAGGGAGAGTGGGAAGTGCGGGAAAAGAAACTATTACGGCTAAATCTGGGTATGGTGGCTGTTGGGGCCACCCACCTTCTGATCAGAATGGACTGATCTCTCTACGATATCTACGATATCTTCAGTGCTAGAGAGTTCTGAGGAGATCAGGTGACCATCTCACTTCCGTCTCTCGACCGGAAGATACCGTTGGACTTTAGACTCTTGCTGATTGTTATTACTAACCTGCGTTCGTTATTACTAATCACTCTGTTGTTAAATACCTCTTCAAATATACCAGTATTTTTCCCTACGTATGTGTTTGTCCTTATTTCCAATACACGCACGCGGAAACACCCCAATATCTCAACAGATGAGTAATGAATAGCGGCACCGATTGAGAAATCGAAGAGCCGAGTTCGAATCCCATTAGAATCCATTACATTCGCTTACCTTCTAATACCCTTGGGAAAGTTATGAATCTTGATCTTCTCCTTCCATCTATGAGTAAATAACAAAAAAAGACCGGGTTTTATAGACTTGGATGGCACCTATAGACTTGGGTGGCAACTGGTCTACCGCAAAAAGAAATGGCAACCTACTGGTGGAAAAAAACTGCCTTGTCAGCCATGTATTGAAAGATTCATGATCGCGTCAACACGCAGGGCACATAACTGACTGACTGTCTGTTCGAATCCATTACATTCACTTACGTGCTAATACCCTTGGGAAAGTTATGAATCTTCATCTTCTCCCCCCATCTATGGGTAAATAACAAGAAAGACCGGGTTCTATAGCCTTGGCTGGTAACTGGTATGCCGCAGAAATGACAACCTACTACGGGAAAAAATCTGCCTCGTCAGTCATGTATCGAAAGTTACATGATCGCCTAAGCGTCTATCACGCATGGCACATGACTGAAATTCACTTACGTGCTAATACCCGTGGGAGAGGTATGAATCCTCTTCTTCTCCCCACCCCCAAAATGGGTAAATAGCAGGACAGACTGGGTTCTATAGCCTTGGGTGGCAACTGGGCTACATAACTGGCTGAAAACAATGGGACCTAATTACCAATCTAGTAGTACGCTTGCATTAACGCGGTCAAGATACCTAGCAGGAGAGGCCGTCAGAAGAATTTCTATTAAAATATTTAGAAAAAAGAGACAAGGAAGACACGTCATGGCGATAGGAAAGTGATAACATGACAGGCCATTTGGATATTATCTCCAGATGCATAGGAGAAGCACCAGACCAGATATGATACTAATATTCAATGCACAGACGGAAAGTAGATTTATAAATATGTCAGATGGATTCTGGTGAAAAGAATTGTCTAACACGGCTGAGTGTTTTGTTTGTTTTGATTGTTGAACGGCATATCAAAACCTTATGGGGCATTTAATGCCGAAATTTAATTTTCTTCGGAGCTTGAAACTAATAAAAATATGACATGTTATTCTTCTTTCGCAATTGGATACATGGTAGATAATACACCGATTTTGCGCATATATATGTGTTTATATGGACATGATTACTAGTGATGATGATGATATGTGTTTTATTCTTTAGTTTTGTTGAAGTCAATTTTTGGTATAAACTTTGATTTCAAGAAATTGTTGGATATTAATTACGTAAATGTCATAAAAATGTCCTTTCATGTTGGTTGATTAGTTGATTCTGTTTAATGGCATATCGACAGCTCTGTGGGTTTATTAATTGCCTAAATCTAAATAATTTGAACGCAATATTATGGCTTCAACTAAATACATTTTGAATATAATTACATGCCTTCAAGTACACTTAAAATATATTATTAGTCATATTTATGTTGCTGGCAATTCTACTAGAAAATATAATTACTGGTTATTTTACTATAAATATATATATAAAAATAAATATTTTATAGATATAAAAATATATATTTTTTACTATATATATATAAACAAATAACCCAATCATCAGATTCATAGTAGGAATAATTAACTACAAACATGCATACAACATAACACCCTTCATAATCCATAGCCCAAGTCAGTAGTTTAAATACCTTACATAATAGATAACCCTTTATGAAGTCGTCAAAAAACAAACGTTACGAAAGTTTACCTTTTTTTATATGCACAATCCCCTTTCATAAATAAAATAAAATAAATAAATAAATATCCATAGACTAGCAAACTAAACGAAGATTAATACATCTTCCGTTTCATTTTAGACACCCCCACCTTTCCCCGACTTGACACCTTGAAAGTATCTCTATACCGCTACTTATTATTAACACCCTACATTCGCCTACCCAATTTAGACAATTCGCCCTAGCTGTTACCATGGGGATTTTGATTTCAATTTTTAAAACAAGTAAATTTCAGATATTCGTTATTCCAACAAAAATTTCGCTTGAAGATCAAACGGAGCTCATTTTAATTTAAACTCAATTTAATTTAAAGGATTATATTGAAGTTTTCGGCTCTTGTTTTGAAACATGAGACCTCTTATGTAGCGATTTGGAATCATATTTTAAATAAATAATTATATATATATATATATATATATATATATATATATATATATATATCGGAGGCACGGTGGGGTTATATATATATATATATATATATATAGATAGATATAGATATAGATATAGACATCATGTGTCCTCCGACAGGAATCGAAACTATATCCTACACAGAACCATCAAATAGCTTGACGTGCTCTATCATTTAGCTACAGAGGAAGCGTCTGGTCACCAATATCAAATTACTGTTTTTAAATTACAAATTTCCCATGATTTTTCTCGAACGGTCATATCTGCTCGAAGCTTATCTTAAACAAATGACAACATATATTATGAAATGGACAATTATTTTAATATATTTTCTGTCCATACGTTATATTTTATAGATGCAAATAGTTAAGTAAATGCTCTGTTTATGTCAAACGGAATGCACCTCCAAAAATCTAAATGACCAGACCCTGGAAGCTGATCTATCATCTGATCTAGTTCTAACAGCTCAATGTGGGAAGGAACTGACTTGTAACCTTCAAAACTGACCTCATAACGTTTCTTTATCATCGAATTTTTGCCTCGCATGATGAATGGTTATTCTATGAAGGAGGCTCCGTCCATTGATCGACTGTTGGATTTCGAATTCACACCAAACCTTGTCGAATACATGTATAAGAACCATTGTTATAGATGTTGTAATAATGGCCAGTCGCATGTACCGGTGCAGAAAGCAACTGACACCTACTATACTCTATCTTATCAATCGATGCTTATAATAAATCCGTTTTTCATAAGTAGTGTCCCGAAATGTCTTTGAATGCTCTCCTTAATCTAGAAAGGAATTACTTTGTTTTCATTCTTGCTACGAATCGATTTTCCAATCAAATAATTTACCAAATACCAAGCTATTCAAACGAAGCTCCAAGCTTTGAAAGTCGACTGGGACTCAAATATAACTTTTGGTTGATTGCTGCGTCCACTTGGCTTAACTGAAGACAGTACATGTTCGAATCGATCGTTTGCATCTCCTTACCAACTTCACTATATATTGATGTATTTTTATTAACTTCTTGCTGTTAACTCTTTTAAAGTTATCTCTCGTTTGTGTAACGATGATGTTGGACTCAGTTCGGGATCTAGCTATGAATTCGTTTGTTTTCGATGCTTTTAATAAATCCGTTTTACATTAGTGCCCAAAAATGTGTTTGAATGCTCTCCTTAATCTAGAAAGGAATTAATTTGTTTTAATTCTTGTTATGAATCGATTTTTCAATCAAATAATTTCAGGACCTTAAATACCAAAATACCAAGCTGTTATTACAAATGAGGCTCAATGCTTTGAAAATCTACAGGGACTCAGATATCACTTTTAACTGCTGCGTCTACTTGGCTTAACTGGAGACAGTACTTGTTCGAATCGATCGTTTGCATCTCGTTATCGGCCTCACCGTATATCGATGCATTTTTATTAAATTCTTGCTGTTAATTCTTTCAAATATTTTTCTTGGTCACAATACTTTTGTGTAACGAAGATGTTGAACTCTGTTCCGGAACTAGCTACCAATTTATTTTTGATACTTGTGATAAATTCGCTTTTCATAAAAAGTGTCTAAAAATGAGAAATTACGCGAATTACTCTGTTTTTCATTCTTGTTATGAATCGATTTCATTACCGGGAATCCTCGTGAACGAAATAGTTTTGAAAACATCAAATACCAAAATTATCATTTCAAATAAGGCTCCATTCTTTGAACGGCTACAGAGTCTAAGATTCCCTCCAGGCCTCAAGTGGAACATCATCTGCCCTGCTTTATCTTTACAAGAAACATATTAGACCAAAAATGCAGTGTTGGTGACATGTCATGGCTTGATCAGTACAATCTCTAATTTCCAACATTGACATAACACAAAAAGACTCTTGGACACAAACGCAACTTTGTTAGCCTATCGATAATCTATGGATAATCCATGGAATATGTTCAATTGAGTTTCAATCCTTAATTCTGGTAGTTCCAACATTTATAGCTCGGATTCGCCATGTTACGACTAAGG
Organism: Acanthosepion pharaonis; assembly: GCA_903632075.3. Taxonomy (NCBI): domain Eukaryota; kingdom Metazoa; phylum Mollusca; class Cephalopoda; order Sepiida; family Sepiidae; genus Acanthosepion; species Acanthosepion pharaonis. The sequence goes on along the minus strand of CAHIKZ030000105.1, from coordinate 1,461,012 downwards.
AGCCGAATCACCCTCATTACCCCTGTATTCTATTTGTAAGGAAGTTCTCCTCGAACATTACATTCTTAACCTCTTCAGATCAAGAGTTGGACGCTATATATCCTCCTTATCTTCACTTAGTTCTGCCTCTTTGATTCATTGTTCTGGGTATGACGATGAACTACATCCGGCAGTATGGCCTCCGATTGGGATATTGGAGTTTTTCAGGACCGTGGAATCACCTCTTAATTGCTAGTTTTCTCAGGTCTGCCCTGACTCGGGTGGAGGGCATCAACACTTAGGGTACCAGTTTGGGGCAAATTTCTTTTTATGTGTTCATGTCCTTTCAGGACGTATGCGATCATGGCTCTACACTTCCCTCTAGCCCTTGCAGCTCGGAACAAATTCATTCACTCTGATATCTCCCCCCACGAGAACACGTTCTGTCATCCACTTGTTCAAACCCGCTAAGTATGTCATGCGCTGATTTCATTTGTCTATCTTTCTCTCTATTCGACCTGTGAGTATCAGATTCTCCAGACCCTCCTTTCTCATTACGTGTCCCAGAAACTTCAGCTGCCTCTTCCTGATGTTAAGTATAAGCCTCCTTCTTGCTTGCATCCTCTCCAAAACCTCATCGTTGCTCACCCGCTCGGTACATGATATCCTTAGCATCCTTCTGTAGAACCATACCTCTATTGCCTCGAGTCTCTTCTTTTCTCATTACGTGTCCTAGAAATTTCAGCTGCTTCTTCTTGATGTTAAGTATAAGCTTCTTCCTTGTTTGTATCCTGTCTAAGACCTCATCGTTTCTAACACGCTAGGTCCATGATATCCTTAGCATCCTTCTGTAGAACCACATCTCTGTCGCTTCGTGTCTCTTCTTCATCTTTCAGGAAATCGTCCAACATTCGTTGTCGTAAAGAAGGACAGATGTCACGTGACAGCTCAGTATTCTTTTTTTTGTTACCAAAGAAATCCTCCTGTCTCGCAATACTCTTCCCAGCTTTTGGAATGCGTCCTTGGCCATCCCAATACGTCTACGGATCTCAGTGTCGCACTTGCTGTCCTCTCTCAAAAAATAATTGTTAATTAATGTGAAAGGAGAGCCTGGAGAATCAGATATTCCCGGGTCGAATAGAGAGAAAGAGAGACGAATGAAAACAACGCGTGACATAACTAGAAGGCTTGAAACAATCTGTCCCTGATATGTAAACTTCGGCGTCTGCTTGTTTCTAGTGTCCCAGGACTTGTAAAATCTCATTTCGGGCTCATCCTTTTACTGATGGCCATGCATTTTGTCTTGTAGTCCCTTAATACTTTTTGCTTTTTCACACTCCCCGTCCCTATCTTCTATAGGCAATTTTGTAGTTTCTTTTATAGTGAACCCCTAAACCAGAATCAACATTAGATTTTTATAGAATCAGCAACAATCCATGTTTATAGAAAAATCCCAATCAATACCACATTAAAAATGTATATAAATGTATTTTTATGGTAAAATTAACAACAATACGTTTTATGGCCAACGAAATGTATACCAAGAAAACATACTCTTCATGTGAAAGTATAAAATTATATAAAAATATCTGTACTTGAAAGCATAAAATTAGAAATATATATATATATATATATATATATATATATATATATATATATATATGAAAACTCTAACATTTTAGGCATTTAAAACAACATGCCTGCCCACACACAATTTCTGTAAAATACTTGTCGAAAACACAATTATACTTCAACATGAAAACAATAGACAAAAACTAAAAATCCTTGAAGCATTATACATCAAACAGTTGAAACTCAACCTAAACAAAATCAATTATGGAATCTCTACAAATATTCTTAAATATCTATAATTGGTAACAGAAGCCATTGCTTTATACCAACGGATTTCCTTATTTCATTCTACAATTCACTCTCGTGTAGTCATGTGTGACGTCATGAGATGCGGTGCGATTGTAATGTTGTAGGCAGGTTTTTTTTTTTAATATTTTCCAGCTTATTCTTGGTGTAATATTTCTGTCTTTTAGATACCATATAAATGTGGATAGTGTAGTGCTGTTCAAGTAATTTCTGTTGGAGAATGAAAGGTTGTATTTGTTTTTTCTCTTCTTGAATATATCCTCAGTGGCACCGATGTAGTACATTGCGCCGTTTGCACTTACTTTGGCTTTATATATTGTATTCGTTTGTTGGCAATTTCCCTGGAGTAGACATATTGTTCTATTTCTGCAGGTGCATTGAGGTTCCTTGGTTGCATTATTTTGGTTGCATTTTGTGGCTTTTTATTATTTGTGTTATATTTTTGTGCAGCTGTAACTGATTTTATCGTTAATTTTATTGAATATTTTTGCTAATCGGTTTGTTTCAGGGAATTGCTTTTTTAATAAATTTAGGAATGTCCTACCTATGTTTATTTTGACGGCGTTGTTGTATGATGAGTTAAACCAGATAATATTTCTTTTTCTATTTTTTCGTTTTGGTTGTGGAGGTGTGTATTTTAGTTGTTGTGTGTATGTACTTTCTTTTAGAGCTTCGTCGTATGGTGTTTTTTTTTTTTTTTTATTGAAAATGTCTATATTAGATGATTTTTCAGATAGTCTGCAGCTGATTGATATGGTTGTTTGATGATTGAAGGTGGATGGTTGGAGAATGTGTGTACATAAGTTGGGGGTCTCATTATCTTTTTTGTACGGTTTATATGTATTATTATTCAGGTTGAGGGTAACGTCTAGGAACTTTACTGTTGTTATACCTGCATTTATTTGTAAATATAAAGGTGTTTACTATTTTTTCCCTAATTCTGTCTAATTTAGGACCGAATGCGTATATGTACACAACGACACATATATACGTATATATACCAAGTCCCATACTGTTTACATATATTTATGTTTGTATCTCCGGTGGGTTAGCGCGCGTGTGTATGTGTCTGCGTACCTCAATGAGTATACGGTCGTGTATGTATGTTTATGTATGTATAAGTTGCGTCCCGACGACAATTTCTCCTCACACTACCATAAAAAACACCTATATACGCAACCCTATTTTAATCGAAAAATTTAAAATTAATCCGTTATTCTGACGATCGCAAATAGCGTGAAACGCAGAGTTACAAACTCAAATCAATCCAACCAAATATGATAGTTCTATCTCTGATATTGAGCGCTTTCCAATAAGTACCGCGCATATATAATATATAAATAATATATATGAAAATTGCGTACATATATATATATATATATATATATATATATATATATATATACACATTTCACATATATGTGTGATATATATTATATACGTAATATTTAGATTTCGGCATTAAATAACCTATAAATATTAATATGCCGCTAAGCAAAGTCATCCGACCAAAACTATATATTTATAGTAAAATTACCAATTTATAGCAAGATGACTAACAATACATTTTATCTGTAGGTGAAGGCATACAGTTGTATTTAAAATACATTTAATTGAAACTATAAAATATTTTTCAAAATATGTAAATTTCGGCATTAAATAACACATACAGGCTGATATGTCGCTGAAAAAAATCCACCAACTAATCTTAGATTCATATACACCCTTGTGCAAATTAATTATAGAGGAAGATGTGGAGGACCATGATCACCTACACCCATGTGCATATTAATTGAAACAAAACGAATAATTCCGTTATTATTTACTTTTTTTTTATATTTTCCGAATGAAACATACCCCAGTGCACACGTTAGTACTTCGTATGTCCATTCCACGAAGTTGTTCTTTGCCGATTGACGACAGATCCTCGTTTGGATTTAAATCTGGAGAGTTTCTGGGCCAGTCGCTAGTACTTTGATTTGCTCACTGGTAAGGCTTGCCATTGTGTTCCTGCAGCGTTACAATTTAAGTGCGCTTCCAGACAATGGCAGTAGGACAACTAATCGACAATCGAGACAATAGTGTCTGGGCGTCATGAAAATCTGATGCCGTCACAGATGACGCAATATTTTTCAAGGCCAAACAAATTTCATCATACATCCCGAAAATAGATTCATATTACTGCACACCACTGCAAATGACCTGATCTGAGGAAAAAATAGAAATCGATTACACTCTGTCAATCGAGTGGGTCTAAAACTGACCGTATGGTGAAAAGAAATAAACTAAAGCGGTTGTTTCAATTAATCTGCACAAGTATGTAACACACCTCGTTCAGTAACCCTCTACCATGACCGTCTCTTGAGCCTTGTATTAAAATTTATTAAAAGTTATTGGAATTTTTTCTGGATCTAGACAACATTTTCGTTTTTTTTTTCCTTCTTTTGTATGTATGTGTGTGTTTTTTTTTGTTTTTTTTTACCGGCTATGTATATATTGGCAAAAACAAGATATTTTTTACTGGTAAGTAAAAAGCAAAAACAATCAACAGACTATTAGCAAGTGTGGTTCTACAGAATGATGATGAGCATTCCATGGATGGAACGCGTAAACCTCGGCGACATCTTAAATGGAAACAAAAAGAGTACCTATGCTCATAACCCGAGTTGAAATTTCTTGAACATATAATGAGGACGAGGAGTAGGGATGACAAAAAGACGTACGTTACTAAGAGCTACAAGGGATAGGAAGCTGTGGAGCGCCCTGATTGTCCACTTTTTGAAAGGACATGACGCATAGAAGAATAAAAAGATATTTCCCTTCCGTATGTTTATGCAGAACCCGATTTTCGCATTTTACGTTTTAAGAGGTCAGCTTTGAAATTATTTGCATAGGTCTGTTGTGTCATCCGGGCTTGCAATTGCAGAGCATCTAATGAAAATACATCTGTGCGCCGAGGGCGCACCACAAGAACTTGTTCTCCGTATTATGCCGATATCAGTCTGAGTTCCCAGACACTATTGTCTCGACTGTCGATTAGTTGTCCTACGGCTATTTTCTGTGATGAACGTCAATCTTGTGACAATTTGAGACAATTAAAGTCCTTGAGAAAAGTATGTCCAGAAAGACTTTCCCTGTGTAAACAGAAAGAATGGCTGCTAGGACTTTTAATATCATCTGCTTGTAGATAATGTAGTGTATTATTATTATTATTATTATTATAATTTTTCATCTTTTTACCTAGTACGTATATTTGCCTAGTATTTATATTCGTCGATCGAGCTATAACAAAAGAGGAGCGACAACAGGTAAACTCCAATTTAAAAAAAAATGTATCAGGTCTGTTGTATTAAATTTTAGCTTTTTTTTAAATTAAATATTTAAAAAAATGTTTGGTCATTATATTAACTTTCTGTTGTATTAAATTTTAGCTTTTTTTTAAAACTAAATATTTAAGAAAATGTTTGGTCATTAAATTAACTTATTTAACTATTTCAGTCATTTTCAGGACATTATTAGGTCCTTATTTAATTATTAGGTCCTTATTTAATTATTAGGTCACTATTAAATTTTGCTCCGCAAAGAAAACTTCTATTCAGAGTTCACTTATTTTTTTTTTGTTTGCAAAAGATGTTGAGGAATTGAACATGCAATGATATTCTGTGCAAACTTCAAAGGCATTATTTAAGCTCTGGCGCTGGGTACTTTTGCACCAACTAATATTTTTTATTTTATTTTATTTTTTGTTTATTTCTTTTTGTCTATTTTGTTATATGTTTTTGTGGCTTTCTCAGATTGCTGAATGTATCTGATTTATCAATGGCGGACCGGGGAAGGGACACATATCAACGGAACCAGGTGCAACCATGCGTGTCGCGTGAGAACAAAAGAAGTAGAGTGTGATAAAAGGTAGAGAATGATGTAGTTATACGCCCTGGACGGCTTACATCTGGTGTCTCATGCATTCATGGAACTCTATTCACTCGACCCCCCCCCACCTAGCTTTCTTTTTAATCGACCCCCCTCTCTCTCTTTCTCTGGCTCCTTTTCTCTTAGGCTCTCTTCCTGTTCTCAAGATCTATCTCTTTATATATATATATATATATATATATATATATATATATAACACACTTTCTCCCCTCTCTACCGCTTTTTCCAAAAGCCCTCTTCCTATTCTTTAGCTCTCTCTCTCTTTTATATATATATATATATATATATATATATATATAGCACACCACTCTCTTTCCCTGTCCTTCTCTTTTTCTCTCAAGCCCTCTCTCTATTCTTTAGCTCTCTCTCTCTCTCTATATATATATATATATATATATATATATATACTCACTCTATATATGGAGAGTGAGTGCTATATATATATATATAGAGAGAGAGAGCCTCTCTCCCACTCTAGCTCTTTTCTCTCAAGCCCTCTTCCTATTCTCTAACTCTCTCTCTCTCTCTCTCTCTCTCTCTATATATATATATATATATATATAGCCCTCTCTTTTCTCCTCTCTAGTTCTTTTTCTCACAAGCCCTCTTTCTATTTTCTATCTCTCTCTCTCTCTCTCTCTCTATATATATATATATATATATATATATAGCACACTCTCTTTCTCACTCTTTAGCTCTTTTTCTCTCAAGCCCTTTTCCTATTTTCTAGCTCTCTCTCTCTCTTTTCTCTCTCTCTCTATATATATATATATATATAAAGCACACTCTCCCTCTCTAACCCCTTTTCTCTCAAGTCCCTCTTCTTTATTCTCTAGCTCTCTCCCCCTCTCTCTCTCTCTCTCTATATATATATATATATATATATATATATATATATACTTTACCTCTCCCTCTCTAACCCCTTTTCTCTCCCTCTTCTTCATCTCTCTCCCTCTCCTCTCTCTCTCTCTCTCTCTCTCTATATATATATATATATATATATATATATATATAGCACACTCTCTCCCTCTCTAACCCCTTTTTCTCAAGTCCTCTTCTTATTCTCGAGCTCTCTCTCCTCTCTCTATCTATCTATATATATATATATATATATATATATATATATCTCAATCTTCTACTGTAGCTCTTATTCTTTCAACCCCTCCTCCTATTCTCTCTCTAGCTCACTTTCTATGCCCTGTCGGCCTGGGTTTCAGAATACGCTGCCTGCAATTCTGCAGAGGGGTAAAACCTCCCACCCAATGAAGCGTCCTGGGTATGATGATAAACTACATCCGGCAGCAAGGCCTCTGATCAGGAAGTTTTGAGGAGCATGGAATCATCTCTTAATTGCTGGTGTTCCCAGGTCCATCATGACCCCGGGTGGTATCAACTGCTAGGGTCCCAACTATGGGCAAATAGTTAACCCCCAAACTGGGGTCAAAACTCAACGAAAGTGTAAAATAATATTGTCAGCAATAAAAATCTTGTCGGTATTAGATACCCCATGGTTGTTTCGATACGCCGTAGAGGAAAAGAAAACAAACAGCTTACTTCCTCTTTATATTTTTCTTGCTTTCTCTATGCAATCCCCTTTCTGCTCTCCTCTCTTTCTCGCCCTCCCTCGCTTTCTCTCCCACCCCGTCCAATGCATCTTTGTTTTTAGCTGTAATCCACTTTTTGAAGGTAGCTACTTTTCTTACACCATGTCGGCTGGAGCTTCAGAATACGCCAACTTTACCTCTGCAGGGGGCTAAAACTCCCCACCTCAATGAGGTGTTCTAGGTATGAAGATAAACTACATCCATCAGCAAGGCATCTGATCAGGAGGTTTTGAGGCTGGTGGGTCCCCCTTTTAATTGCTGCTATTCCCAACGCCAACCTGTCTGGGGATGGCAACACCTCCTAGAGTCCTAGCTATGGGCAAAGAGTTGACCCCTAAACTGGAGTCAAAACACTATGAAAGTGTAAAAATAGGCTTTAATACTAGCAATACATTTTTTTGTAAAAGATCATTACCAACAATGAATTTTTGAAGAAAAAAATATTACCAGCAATATATTTTTGGGAAAAAATATTACCAGCAATAAAAATCTTGTCGGCATTAAGCAACCCACTGAGGTGTTGATATGCCGTAAAACAAACCAAACCAATCTATTTAAACTACATCCGACAGCAAGGCATCTAATCAAGAGGTTTTGAAGCTCGTAGAACCACTTCTTAATTGCTGATGTTCCCAGGTCTACCCTGATCCGGAGTGGTAGCACCTGTTAGGGTCCCAAATATGAGCAAATAGTTAATCACAAACTGGTGTCAGTTGGGCATCCACTGTGAGAAAAAGAGCACCATGACGCCAGAAATTTGGAAACTGCATGGTGTACTGTTTGGCAATCGCACCGGAAGCTCCAATACGAACATTTCGGAGTGTTTGGGTGTTAATCTGAAGACAGTGCAGAGGATTCAGAAAGAGTTGGATGAGTCTAATGGTGATTACGAATGTATGGCAGCTGGGAAAACTCACTCTGATCATTCAGATAAAAGAACTCCCGAATTTGTTGGTGAGAGTTTAGACTCAACCTGGAGGAGGTAGTGCTGCCCTGGATTAAGAGGGAAGACCCTATGTCTGGCGACAGGACTCTGCTCCATGCTACACAAGCAGGAGAACCTAGTCATGGCTGGCAGAAAATTTCTGCGACCACATCACCCCTTACATCTGGTCACCTTAATCCCCAAACTGCAACCTCCTTGATCAGTATGTGTGGGGTGCAGTTGAGCAAGAGAGAAACAAAACTCCTTGTAACACCAATGATGAACTGAAGGCAAGGATTATGGCAGCATTCACTAACTTAAACAAGGAGGTTGTCCAGAAGAGTTGCAGGAGATTCTGACGTAGTCTAGAGGCCGTGGTTGAAGCCAGTTGTGGTTTTATTGAATAAAATTAGTCTTTACTATTCCAAGATATTTTTGTGTAATTTTAGTAAATATCTGTTAAAATGAGATGTCAGTGTTATTTTCATTTTTTTTTTTTGCATCATTTCTACGACAATTTACCCATCGCACCCTGTATTTCTGTTAAAATGAGATGTCAGTGCTATTTTCATGTATGAGTCGTTTAGACGACAATCTATCCATCGCACGTTGTAGATATGCTAAAATCAATTTGTATGTCATTTAGACGCCGATTTATCCATCGCACCCTGTATATAGCTCTTTCACTCCTATCTTTCAATATGGCTTCCTCTCTTTCACTCGCCATAAACTTCTCTCTCCCTATCTCCTTATAGCTCTTTTTTCTCTCTTTCTATTCTCTATTCTATTCACTGTCTCTCTCTCACATCTCTCTCTCTTTCTAGTTATCACTCTTTCCCGATATATTTTCTCTCTTTCTCATTTTCTCTTTTCTCTGTTATGTCGTTCTCTTTGATTTTCACTCAACAAATTTTGTTTTTTTTAAGCCTATCAGAGATTGAGGTGGTGGGAGATGGATTTATTGATTTGTTTTTCACGGCTTAACAACCTTCTGTAGATGTTTTAAAGTCATATTTTTTTTTTCAAATTGTAAGAATTTTTCGGAGATGATGATGACTTATTTATAGAAGTCCTACTATTTAATCCATATCTGGGGGAAAGAAGAGATAGATTCATACCTTTACCAAACATAAATATAAGGAACCCGATTGAGATTTAGGATTTCTTCCTCACCGATGCAGCCCAATGTTACATAAACATAACAATCTCTCGGCACAAGTGAAAACTGTCCAACCTAACACCTTCTTTATTTATATGATTGACTCATTCATTTTTTAGGGGTTATCTACCTTTTACAGGTTATTTTAAGCCAGAAAATATTTTTAGACTGTAAAAGTTTTTTTTTTTTTGGTGGCGAATAATAATAATTCAATGTTACAAGTCTGACTAATTAATCCATAGCTGGGGGAAGAAATGGTGGATTCATATCACTCCCAAGGTTAATTATGCGCAATTGAATATAACAAACCCAACCTGGAATTGGAACTCGGCTCTCCGATTAACAACTGCGATGCATTCTCTATTACATCACCCTTACATCCAAATTTACAGCACCAGGTCATCGCAAGCGGTCACCCATCTAGGTATTGACGAGGCTCAACATTGCTTAACTTCAGTGATCGTACGGGAACCGGTCTTTCAATGTAAGCAAAAAGAACTAGAAGCCCAACCTAGATTTGTTAACGCTTTATATAATCGTTTTATTTTTTTTCTATAATTTGCCCTCAAGCACAGGTGAAAACTGTCCAACCTAACACCTTTTTTATTTATATGATTGACTCATTCGTTTTTTACAGGTTATCAACCTTTTACAGGTTATTTAAAGCCAGAAAATATTTTTAGATTTTAAGATTATTTTTTTTTTTTTTTTTTTGTGAGATAATAATGGTTAAGTGACACAAGTCTTAGTAATTACCCTGGAGGAGAAGAGATGGACTCATGACTAATCAGAATTTGAAAAACACGAAATATGTGGATATAAAGTAAGGGATCAAAACTATGTTACAATTATTATATAAACTGATCCCTCACTTGGTGACCACTATAGTTTCTACACATTTATATTACAGAGAATGTAAAGAAATGTAAAAGACATGCCTGTATCAGTATTTCTTTGAATGATTCGTTTTTTACGGCTTATCAACCTTTTACAGATTATTTAAAGTCAGAAAATATTTGCAGATTGTAAGAATTTTTTTTTTTTTGAGATAATAATAGTTTAGTGATACAAGTTTTAGTAATTACCCTAGAGGAGAAGAGATTGGCTCATACCTAATCGGAATTTGAAAAGCACGAAAGTATGTGGATATAAAGTAGTACTCATTTATATTCCAGAGAATGTAAATAAATGCAAAAAGACAGTGTCAGTATTTCTTTGATTGATTCGTTTTTTTCGGATTTTCAAACTTTTTACAGGTTATTTAACTCCGTAAATTATTTTAGATTGTAAGAATTTTCTCTTTATATAATAATGGTTACTTATTAATAACCATTACTAATTAATCCATAGCTGGGGGAAGAGTTGGATTCCTAACTCACCCAAGGTTATTTGCGCATAAGGAAATATAACGAAATTAACAGGAATTGTAACTCGATCTCTTATCCGCTACACCTCCCACACATCGAAGCTTACAGCACCTTATTACCGATAATTATAATAAAGATACATTCATTTGTTTTTAAGCAAATAGTTATCGAATTTTGATACAAGATGAGGTTGTAAAAAGTTATATTCCTAATGTAAATACATCGATTTCTCCTGATTTCTCGAATTTTCGTTAGCACCTCAGATAAATTGATATGTGTGGCCACATGAAAGTGAAAGATTTATAAATATACAATTAATAACCAACTTTCTAGACGAACATTAAATATATCCAAAATCATGATCATCAGTTTCATTACCAATTGTGGTTGTAGGGTCGCTGTGGCGTTAACCACATGACCAATTCCCGCCAACTATCTGTCGGTAAAATGTCCGTCGGTAAAATGTCTGTCGGTAAAATGTCCGTCGGTAAGATGTTCGTCGGCAATTCATCTCGTGATTCTTGACAAAATCCAAAGAAGCAAATACTTACATAATCCATACCTACAGATATAACCCTACCTCCTTGTGCAAATTAAATAAAACAAACGCTTTAGCTTCTTTTCTTTCACTATACGGTCAATTTTATATCCACTGGAGTGACAGCATATTCTTATTTTTTTTTACCTCCGATTAGGTCATTTGCAGAGGTGTGCAGAAATATGAATCTCTTTTCGCGGTGTAATCAATCCGGATTTGGCATGTCGACTTCAGTCACTTTCTCACCGGCGTGGCGTGGCTTCCCTCTGTCTTTTCTACAAATATTTTCATAGCAACTGCTCTGACGAGCTTTTATGAGTTTAAGCGTGCTACTAGATTGGCATTTAGGTCCCACCCCGATTACTGTCGATATATCTACAGGCAACCGCCACTTCTACTTCAATAGTTTATTTTCTCGAAATTCCAACCCGTGGAACTGTCTACCGTTTACTTGCTTACCTGACAGCTATAATTAAAAAAAAAGACTTTAAATGCAACATCAATCATCATCTTCTGTCTTCTTGAATCCCGTTCATCTTTTGTCTTTTCCTCAAGCATTCCTATTCTTAGTCTTCTCTTTCACTCCCTGTGTACTAGTGACATTTATGCCTTGCTTGGGGTGAAATGATTCCGAAAATGGTATGCTCTGACCATGGCAATCCATATTATTCTCAGAATCCGTCTATTGAACGAGATCTTTGTTGCATCGTCACGTGCTTATTTGTGCGAAAAATGTCCAGCAATCACTGCTATATATGAGAACTTTTCTTCTTGTCTTGTCTTGTCTTGTAACGGCATTCACCCGGGGTGGATTGAGCCGGCTCCAATATTGGAGTTTCATGGGAATTTGGAATTCACAAGCGGTCCCCAAACCCGCATGTATAGCACATGAGATTTGATTATAGTGGTGAAGGTTTTGTGCAGGACCATCCACACTTTTTGAAGGGCCGAATACAGAGACCTGGTGAACTACGTGCCACAAGGTCCCCAAACGACCCTCCGCAGGTTTTGAATTCAGAGTTTTCCTTCTCCTAGAAGCCACCCAAGGCTATAGAACCTAGTCTGTCCTGCTATTTAGCCATAGCTGGAAGGAGAAGAAGAAGATTCACACCTTTCCCAAGGATATTATCACGTAAGTGAATGTAATGGATTCGACTGGAATTCGAACTCGGCTCTCCGATTCCTCAATCCAAGCCGCTATTCATTACTCCACCGTGCCTCCTCATATTTGAGAAGTGATGCAACATAAGTGGTCTCTCTTTTCTTTGTTTCTAAATTTCCCATGTTTCTTAATACTTTGCTGAGTTTATAGAAGGCATCGTTTCCTCTTACAGCGCGCCTTCGGTGTCATATTTTCCTACTTCTGTTAAATAAGTTTCCCAGATATTTAAATTCGAGTACTTATTTGATTTTGACATCTTCAATTCGTAGCTAGCCTTGTGGGCTGTTCCTCTTGTTGACATCCATAGATTCTGTCTTCCTGCAAAAGTGAAGATAGAGATCTTATAAAGGCCCGTGTGTTTGTATATGTTAAGTAATTGACAGCGAAGAAAGCTTTTCGTGAAGGGACAGATGATTTGGTAAATGTGTTGAAAAGTATGGCAGGAAGGAAGGAAGAAGGAAGGAAGAATGGGGAAATCGAGAAAGCAATGATAAAGGAAAGAAAGAAAGCAGAGAAGTAGTGATATAAGAAATGGGGAAGAAAGGAAAGAAGAAAAAGAAAGAATTGAGAGATAAAGCAAGGGAGAAAAGAGAGAAGGCATTTAGGAAAATGGCGAAAGGAATAAGAAAAGAAAGAAAAAAGAATATAGAAAGGTGGGGAAAAGACGGTGAGGTAGAAGAAAACAGAAATGAAAGAAAAGGAAAGTAAAAAGCAAAAGACAGGGAAAAGGAAAAAAGACATATTGAAACTGGAAGACATATTGAAACTGGAAGACATATTGAAACAAGGAAGCCATATTGAAACAAGGACATATTGAAAAAAGGAAGGAAGGAAGGAAGGAAGGAAGGAAGGAAGGGAGGAAGAGAATACAGAAGAAAGGAATTGGAGAAATAAGAAAGAGAAAGAGAAAAGGAAGACATTGAAAAATGAAGGAAGGAAAATAAAGAAGAGAAAAGAAAGAAGGAAACGAAAGAGGTAGAATTGTAGAGAGAAAGAAAGGAATGAGGAGGGAATTAAGAAAAAAAGAAAAGAACAACTTAAAAAGCAATGGTGGAAGGAAAGAAAGTAGAAAGAAGAAAAAATGTAAAAGAGTTAATAAATGAAGGAAAAGAAAGAATAAATGAAGGAAAAGAAAGAATAAAAGAAATATAATGAAAGAAAAGAAAAAAATCAAAAAAGAAAGGAGGAAAAAATAAATAAGCAAGGAAAAAATGGAAGAAAATATAAATGAAAGAAAGAGATAAAAAGAAAGGAATGGCGAAAAAAAAAGAAAAGGTAAAAAAAGAGGGAATGAAGGAAAAGATAAGTGAAGGGGAGAAAGAAAATCAACAAAGGAAGGAAGGAAATAAGGAAAGTAAGAAACGAAGGAAAGGAAGGAAGGAAGGAAGGAAGGAAGGAAGGAAGGAAGGAAGGAAGGAAGGAAGGAAAAGGAAGGAAGGAAAGGAGGGAGAAAGGAAGGAAATAAGGAAAGTAAGAAACGACATAGGAATAAAGGAAGGAAGGAAGGAAGGAAGGAAGGAAGGAAGGAAGGAAGGAAGGAAGGAAGGAGGGAGGGGGAGGGAGAAAGGAAGGAAATAAGGAAAGTAAGAAACGACATAGAATAAAGGAAGGAAGGAAGGAAGGAAGGAAGGAAGGAAGGAAGGAAGGGAAAGGAAGGAAGGAAGGAAGGAAGGAAGGAAAAGGAAGGAAGGAAGGAAGGAAGGAAGGAAGGAAGGAAGGAAGAAAAAAGGAAGGAAAGGAGGGAGGAAGGAAGAAAGAATAAGAAAAGAAATTTGAAACGAAGAGTCAAAAAGATCGAGAAGGAGGAAAGATAAAGGGAAGAATGGGAGAAGTGAGGAAAAAAAAGAAAGAAAGAAAGAAAGAAAGAACGAAATAAAGAAAGAAAGGGAAAAGAAAGAAAGAAAGAATGAAAAAAGAAAGAAAGAAAGAATGAAAAAAAGAAAGAGAGAAAGAATGAAAAAAGAAAAACAGAAAAAGAAAGAAAAGTTTTTTGCTTTCCAGTCAATTTTGATCTTCAAGAAATTAAATACAATGTCAATCGTTGTCGTCTGTCTTCATAATTCCTGTTCTTTTATTGTTCTTTCTCCTTAATATTATTGTTCTTTTTCATAAATTTTCTCATTCAGTAACCACTTGCGTCTTAGCGGCTTTGTTGCCTTGCTTGAAGGGAAATGATTAAAAAAAAGATAATAGTGTATGCAACCTAAAACCACTCATTTTCATTGATTGGCCGATTTGGTTTCTTTTACAACTTGTCAAACATTTAAAGGTTATTTAAACTCAGAAAATATTTTAGGTGATCAGATTATTTTTTGAGATAATAATGATATTTACTGAGATAAATTCTACTAATCAACCCATAGCTGTCGCCAGAAGAATTAGATGTATATCTTTACCCTGGGGTATTTCCGCGTAACGAACTCAACTGGAATTGAAACTCGGCTCTCCGATTTCAAATTCCGAGCCGTTATCCATTACACCATCCGCACACGCAAGCTTACAGCACCTGGTATTCCCAAGCGGTCACCCATTTAACTACAAATCAGGCTCGAGTTTGCTTAACTTCGGATATCGTACGAGAAACAGTGTTTAAACCTGATATGGCCGTAAGCCAAGTGAGGAAAGAAGCGAGAGAAAAATAAAGAAAAAAGAAAGGCGTGTTGAAGAAAGAGAGAAAAAGAAATAAAACATATCTACGTGTACAACCTTATCAGAACACGCGCATACACACACACATACACAGATACATACATACATACACACATACATACACATACACACATACATACATACACATACGCACATACAGACACACATGCACACATACACACATACATACACATACGCACATACAGACACGCATGCACATATACACAGACATGCACACATACACACACACATGCACACACATACACACAGATACATACACACATGCACATACACACATGCACACATAAACACACATACACATATATACATATATACACACATACACACATACACAGACATACACACATAAACACACATACACATATATGCACACATATACAAACATACACACATAAACACAAATACACACATATATGCATACATACAAACACATACGCACATACAGACAGGCATGCACACATACACACATACGCACATACAGACACGCATGCACACATACACACACATGCACGCATACACACATACATACACACATACCCACATATACACACATACACACATAAAAACACATAAACATATATACACACATACACATATACACATACACACATACACGAACATACACACATAAACACACATACACATATATACACATACACAAACATACACACATAAACGCACATACACACATACACTCAAACACACACTCGATAATGGTTATGAAAACTAAAATCGCTCAGCAGAAATTCGTCAATTCTCCTGCTCGGTAAGCAGAAAAAAAATTGTCCAAAATGGTGTGT
>CAHIKZ030000105.1:1400000-1440000 GCA_903632075.3 Acanthosepion pharaonis | reverse complement strand
GAGGAATGAAAGGTCAAAAATAATAATTCAAAAAAAAAAAGATACAAGGAAATAATGAAAAACAAAGAAAATATTGTAAAAATTTAAAGTAAAAGGACAGAAAAAAGCACTTAAGTTAAAAGAAAGAAAGAAAGAAAAAAAGAAAGAAAGAAAGAATTGTAGTAAGAGAAGAGAGAAAAATACAAAAGAAATAACTAGTGAAGAAAAGAATAAACAAAGAAAAAAAAACAAGTTAAGTGAGAGAATAATCGGAAAAAAGAAAAAAAGAAAAAAAGAGAAGGAAAGAAGGATTGAATGGATGGCGGTCTGGTTTGGTTTATTTTATGGCATATCGACCTCAATGTGTTATTTAATGCCGACAAGTGTTTTATTGCTGCTAATATTTTTATATCTATCTATCTATCTATCTATCTATCTATCTATCTATTTCAGTATATATTGGTTTGGTTTGTTTTGTTTTACGGCATATCAACCTCAATGTGTTAATTAATGCTGACAAGATTTTTACTGATGGTAATATTTTTTTTTCAAAAATAGATTGCTGGTATTAAAAGTATTAAAAGATCGAATTCATTGTACTTACTTCCGCCGAGATACAATTGGTTTCGTTTGGTTTGTTTTATTTTACGGCATGTCAACACCAACAGACTATTAATGCCAACAACATTTTTATTGTTGGTACTATTTTTTTTTATCTATCTATCTATCTAAGTATATATTGGTTTGGTCTGTTTTGTTTTACGGCATATCAACCACAATGGGTGATTTAATGCCAACAAGATTTTTATTGATGGTAATATCTATCTATCTATCTATCTATCTATCTATCTATCTATCTATCCCAGTATATATTGGTTTGGTTTATTTTATTTTACGGCATATCAACCTGAATGTGTTATTTAATGCCAACAACATTATTGCTGCTAATATTTTTTCTTGAAAAATGTATTGCTGTTAATATTTTTTCTAAAAATGTATTGCTGGTAATAAAACCTGTTTTCTCAGTGTTTTGAACCCAGTTTTGGGGTTAGCTATTTGCCTATATCTGGGACCCTAACAAGGTCTACCACCCCGGGTCAGTGGGGATCTGGGAACATCAGCAATTAAGCAGAGGTTCCACGTTCCTCAAAGCCGTCTGATCAGTAGCCTTGCTGCCGGATGTAGTTTATCGTCATTCCTAGGACGAATGAATGTCGGTAAGAACAATGAAAAAAATATTGTGATAAAAAGAATAAAAAATGTGAAAAATAGAAAATACAAAAACAAACCAAACACAATTATAAAAACAGTTGGAAAAAAAAGGGAGAAAATAAATGTATATATAAAATAGAGGATGTCTGTGTGTCTGTCCGTCTGTGTGATACCTTTTCCCTCGCGATTCATTCAAACGATTTTGACCAAAATTGGCATATACATTGTACAATGTAAGAGATAGGGTCTTAGCGTAAAAAATCGGTATTTTACAATAAATCAATAAACAATAAAGCTGATTAACAATCGATAATTCGACTCTTTCCTCCGATTTCATTCAAACTCGGTATGTAGGTTACTTACATCATGACGAGCTCAACGATACCTCATTTAGCGAAAAACCGCGAAAAACGAAAAATCGATCTCAACACAAATTTTAAACTAAAATCACCCTCAATTTTCATGCAATCTAATACAAACTTCACTCAATTGTAGTCAACAATAAGGTGATTGTTTAACAGTCATTTAACTTAATAATTGAGTCCACCCATATAGTGAAAACCCGCGTAAATAGCGAAAAATGGCGATTTTTACTGTTCTTTTTCTTGTTTTTCGTTGATCTTTCAACCAATTTTCATCAAACGTAACAATTGATTTATAAATGTATCCTCTTTTACATCCCTGGTAGCACACTGACAAAATGAATTTCAAAAACTCCAATTGTGGCCTGAAGTGGGTCTTCATGTTGCCTCATGTCCTCGGCTAAATTCGATTGAATAAATACAGACTATTTCTTTTATATCAGTAACTGCATTAATTCAAAATGTTTTTTTTTAATGAAAGTACTTTAAAGTAACTGAAGAAGATAGACTCTGTTACATCTAAACATGATGCTGTTTTTGCTCCATTCTAATTGAACGCTTTTTCGAATCGACCAGCTCGTAGATAAATAAACAAAGAATCAATGAATATCAGTAAAAAAAACAACAACAATAAAGAACGAAAATTGTGAAAGAAAGAACTACGATAAGATGAAAGAGATATAAAAGATAGAATTTAAAATTAGACGTGCTGTGTCTTCCCTCTGTCTTTTCTACAAATATTCTCATGTCATCTGGTATCCTAACTGCATGAATTTAAGCGTGCCGCTAAGGTTGGCGTCTCGGTCCCACCCTTTCAATGTTGAAAGGGTTAAATGTAACCGCCTCTTGAACTGCAAAAGCTTCTTCTCTCGAATTTTCCGACAGTGGAACTCCCTTTCTCTTATTTGCGTCCCTGATGGCTATAATCTCCAAATATTCAAATGTAATGTCAATCGATATCTTCTGATGCCTTGATCCTCATCCCCATCCTTCTCTATATCTTTTCCTCAAACACCCCCCTCTTTACTCTTGCTCTCATTCTCTTTTACACCCCCCCACTGCGTGCTAGTGGCACTTTCGCCTTGATTGGAGTGAAATGTTCATATATATATATATATATATGTGTGTGTGTGTGTGTGTGTGTGTGTGTGTGTGTGTGTGTGTAAAAATATATAGAAAATAGGAAAAAAATTTTTGTTATTATTTCTAAAAAATAGTGCTCGATACAAAAGTAGAGTATAGATATAATTATTTATTTAAAAATATGATTCCAACGCTACATAAGAGTTCTCATGTTTCAAAACAAGAGCCGAAAACTTCAATATAATTATTTGTATTAAATTGAATTAAAGTACCAAGCTCTGTTCCATCTTCAAGCGAATTTTTTTTTGGGGGGGGAGGGATAACTAATTCCTGAAATTTACGCTTTTTATAAGCATATTCATTGTTAAAATTAAAATTACTATGGTAACGACTAGAGCAATTATTTTAAAAAAAACGGGGGCGTAAGGGTTAATAATTTGTATCAATATCAAAGAGGTTAAGTCAGGGTAAGGTTGGGGTGTCTAAATTTAAAGCTGAAGATGACATCGTCTAATCTGGTTAAGTGTCTATGGAGATTTATTTATTTTATTTTTTGCTGAAAGGGTTTTGTGTATATAAAAAAAAAAAACTGTCATAATTCGCTAAGTGGCAATACCCAAAGAGTGTGAGTTCAATACCTACACAGGAATGATCCTGTTTCAAAAAATATACCTCCCCCACTACACAAGAATTAGCATGTTTTGAAACAGGATCATTCCTGTGTAGGTATTGAACTCACACTCTTTGGGTATTGCCACTGGATCTGACTAACGCATTTATCCACTGTGCCATGTGTCCTTAAGGACATCTGTATAAGAATTTCTCGGTATTATAAACCTAATGTCTTCAGCAACCATTTCTACCGGTGCTCATATTGCAATTTTTGCTGTTATCATTGCATATTTTTTACCAGAAATCGTATTGCTATTTTCGTTGTTATTATCACTTTTCTCTGTCACTTCTTATTACTGGTTCCCATATTGTATTCATTTCTATGCTTGGTTGGCTCAGGAGATTTTTGTGGCCTAGCATATTTGCGGATTCATTAAGTTTACGAATTTTCCAATGATGTTCTTTGTCCATGATCTCAACCTGATCCCACAGAGGGCAGTGATCTCCCTTTTCTCTCCATATGTGGTCAGCTTCCCCTCGTGTTACAGCTTTTTGGTGTTCTTGAAGCCTTACCTTAAATAGAAAGTGAAAGAAAGAAAGAAATAAAAAAGGAAAGATAGGAAGAGAGTTTTGCATTAAGAAATAAAGAGATACTGTGATAACAGGAAATAAAAATTAGAGAAAGAAATAAACAAACTGTAAAAAAAATAAAAAGAGAAAAAGTGAAAGAAAAAGAAAAGAAAACATAGAAAGAAAAGAGAGAATTAACTGAGTGACTATATACATATCTTACGTCTCACATTAGCAAGTTCATGATTTACTGAGATATAAAATAAAAGCTAAGAGTTTATTTGCTGAATGATGGCAACATCTATATGCGCAGTTTGGTTAAAAACGGGTTCGTACTACGCAGAATTAAACAAACAGTATTCATTTATAGAAAATGTCTTGAATTGTGATATCTCAAATTAATAGCGTTGTTGCAAGTTTAAAATAGGTCGAAAAGCTGAATTGATGGATAAAGAGTAATGTTAATAGCCTCAGAAGCTGAAAATGCTTACGACGCTAGAAAACATCGGTTGGTGCCACTGAACTGTAATGAAGTCAGCTGAGGACCCGGGACGATGACTCTAATGCAGATCTGATAAGGGCAATTTGGGGCATTTATCTCGGAGATCATGGTCCTTTAATCAAGAGAGAAATTATAAAAAAAAAACCGCTTTTGTCAAGCTATGAAATGTTTAGTCGCTGTAGTAGCAAGAAAGTGTCGAAAAACATATGGCGTCAGTGGTAAAATACTAAAGATACTTTAAATTCGATTGATATGTCATGTTAATCGTAATGGTAATATTAGCCGTTTCCTTATAAGGAAACATTCGACATTGATTGCCCAAGCAGCCAGTGCTTCACGGGTTACGCTTTTCCTCACAGTGTAACCATCGAGCTGGGATCAAAATGTAATATCTCTAATGGTAATAGTAATATTAGCCGTTTCCTTATATGGAAATATTCGATATTCCTCGACTGAGCAGCCAGTGCTACTAGAGTTACCATTTTCCTTACTTCCTGGTCGTCAGACTTAGATCAAAGTGAAATACCTGTTCTCGCCATCTCTAATGGTAATGGTAATATTAGCCGTTTCCTTATAAGGAAATATTCAGCCTTCATTGAGAAGCTAGTACAACCATTTATTAAGTTATTTTCGAAGATATTAGACATGCCCTTCCTAAACTCCGTTGTCTTGCTGAGCACAGTCTAGTAGAAGTGTTTTTTTACGGCCTAAGAAAAGCTCAAGACTTATAAAAAATCTTGTGCCTAAGAAAGCCATCGGTTCAGAAAAAAATCCCTGTGGTTGCCCTTAAGTATATCAACCTGGAAATATCTCTGATCTTAGCGAAATTATTTAACCGCAACTTGAAGAAATTGTTATCAGAATTATGTTTCTGTAGAAGGTATCGAACGTATGCTCTGTTTTCAAGAACGTTTCATTTGGTTTAGTTTTACGGCATAGCAACCTCAATGGGTTATTTACTGCCGACAAGATTTTTATTGCTGGTAATATTTTTTATCTATCTATCTATCTATCTCAATATATATTGGTTTGGTTTTGCTTGTTTTACGGCATATAAACACTTCAGTCGGTTATTTAATGTCGACAAGTTTTTTTATTGCTGGTAATATTTTTATCTATCTATCTATCTATCTATCTATCTATCTATCTATCTATCTCAATATATATTGGTTTGGTTTGCTTGTTTTACGGCATATAAACACTTCAGTCGGTTATTTAATGTCGACAAGTTTTTTATTGCTGGTAATATTTTTTATCTATCTATCTATCTATCTATCTATCTATCTATCTATCTATCTATTAGTATATATTTTTTGGCTTGCTTTTATTTTAGTGCATATTAGCTTCAATGGGTAATTTAATGCCGACAAGATTTTTATTGCAGGTAATATTTTTTCGAAAATGTATCGCTGGTAATATTTTTTTCCAAAAATACATTGCTGGTAATATTTTCCTCTTTTCAAATGTGTATTGCTGGTAATATTTTTAAAAAATGTGTTGCTGTTAATATTTTTTTCAAAAATGTATTGCTGGTAACATTTTTTTTTTCAAAAATGTACTGCTGGTAACATTTAAAAAAATATATATTGCTGGTAATATTGTTTCAAAAATATATTGCTGGTAATATTTTTTTCAAAAATATATTGCTGGTAATATTGTTTCAAAAATATATTGATGGTAATATTGTTTCAAGAATATATTGATGGTAATATTGTTTCAAAAATATATTGATGGTAATATTGTTTCAACTATATATTGCTGGTAATATTGTTTCAAAAATATATTGATGGTAATATTGTTTCAAAAATATATTGCTGGTAATATTGTTTCAAAAATATATTGATGGTAATATTGTTTCAAAAATATATTGCTGGTAATATTGTTTCAAAAATATATTGATGGTAATATTGTTTCAAAAATATATTGATGGTAATATTGTTTCAACTATATATTGCTGGTAATATTGTTTCAAAAATATATTGCTGGTAATATTGTTTCAAAAATATATTGATGGTAATATTGTTTCAAAAATATATTGATGGTAATATTGTTTCAAAATATATTGATGGTAATATTGTTTCAAAAATATATTGCTGGTAATATTGTTTTCAAAATATATTGATGGTAATATTGTTTCAAAAATATATTGCTGGTAATATTGTTTCAAAAATATATATTGCTAGTAATATTGTTTCAAAAATATTGATGGTAATATTGTAAAATATATTGATGGTAATATTGTTTATAAAAATGTATTGCTGGTAATATTGTTTCAAAAATATATTGCTGGTAATATTGTTTCAAAAATATATTGCTGGTAATATTGTTTCAAAAATATATTGATGGTAATATTGTTTATAAAAATGTATTGCTGGTAAAAGTATTTCTGACATTAAAATCGATTTTGGCACTTTCATAGAGTTTGGGACACCAGCAATGATGAAGTTGTTCAAGCTCCTCAAAACCTCCTGATCAGAGGCCTTGCTGCCGGACGTAGTTTATCATCATACCCAAGACGGTTCAAGAACGTAGATGAGCGCTAATTTGCCTCTCAGCATGGACTCATCAGTCACTTCGCTGTCCTCGGCAATCAATAAGAAGGTTGTTGATCATCTGAATAGAAACAAGCTCTTGAGCAACAAGCAGTATGGGTTTTGATCGGGCCGATCCAATGCTGATGTCCTAACTGCCATTTCTCACAGAATCATTTAGACACTAGACAAAAAATACAAGGATCATATCTTTAGATATTTCAAAGGCCTTCGACAAGTTGTGATGCAAAGGATTGCTTCTTAAGCTCTATAGCTATGGAATCATTTGAAAAGTCTTCTCAATAATAAAGTCCTTCCTAATGTGTAAATCTCACATACCTTGTAAGTATAAAAATATCTCTAGCTGAAAACACGGAATTGTTCAAAATATATGCAAATGAAATAAAAAAAATGAGTAGAAAATATTTAAATTCGCGTATTAAATAACCCATAAAGGTGTTGATATGTCGCTAAACAAAATCAACGAAACAAAACGAAACGAAACGAAACGAAACCAATCAAAATATTTAGATTCGCGTATTAAATAACCCATGAAGGTGTTGATATGTCGCTAAACAAAATCAACCAAAACAACCACTTTTCCAGGAATTTCTTTTTTTTTCAGAAACTTTGATAAAAAAAAAATCAACTTTGTTTTTTTCATCTTTACTTTTGTATTGCATGTTTTATATGCCGTGTCCCTTTAGGATGGAGGGGATCATGGCCCTCCACATCTTCCTGTCTCTTGTCTTTTTATTTTACCCAAAACATATTCTACCATCCATTTACTCAAGCTCATTAAGTATGTTTCGTCCTGCCTTTCTCTGTCTCTCTGTCCCTCACTCTGTCTTGTGAGTATCAGACTTTCCAGGCCCTCCTTTCTCATTACTTGCCCCAGAAATCTCAACTGCCTCTTCCTGCCTCTTCAAGTTTACTTTTAGTTTCCATTTTCTCCATAACTTCGTCGTTGTTCACATGTTCGGCCCATGGTATCTTCCGCAACTTTTTGTAGAAGCACATTTCTGTTGCTTCAAGTCTCTTCTTCATCTTTGAGATAATTGTCCAGCACTCACAGTAGGACGGGTATCATGTAGCACTTCCGTAAACTTTTCTAATGAAATTTTTCTGTATCGTAATACAGTTGAGATTTTGGGATGCATCTACAAATATTTTCATGGCGACTGTTCTGACGAGCTACTCTCACTGGTACCAAAACTACATGAATATAAGCGTGCTACTAAGTTGAAATCTCGGCCCCACCCTTTCATTGCCGAACGGTTAAATGTAGCCGTCTCTTTTACTCCAACAGCTTCTTATATCGCACTTCCCAACAGTGAAACTCCCTTCCACTTTGCTTCTCTGATTGCTATAATCTTCAAATATTCAAATGGAATGACAATTGACATCTTTTGATGTCTTGATCCTGAGCCCTGTCCTCTTTATCCTTTCCTCAAACACCCCTCTTTACTCTTACTCTCACTCTCTAAACCCCTTGCGTTCTAGTCGCACTCCACCTTGCTTGCCATATATATATATATATATATATATATATATATATATATATATATATATATATATATATGTATGTATGTATGTATATAAATAAAAGAAAGAACAGTAAGATATATAATCCGGTGTTCTTATAGATATTTTATTTTACAAAATAGTGCTCAATGTAAATTTACAGAGCATTAATATTATAAATTAATTGCTTTAAATATGTTTTTTCGCTACACAGTTCTAACCATGTTTCAAAAATGGAAGCTAAAAGCCACGAATTTAATTTTGTGATTAAATTAAAGAAATTAGTTCCATTTCAAGCTAATTTTTGGAGTAACTTTTTAAAATTACTGGGTTTAAAAAAAACAAAAAAAAAACAGTAATTTTAAAAAGTTACTCCAAAAATTCGCTTGTCTGTCCTGCTATTTTACCCATAGCTGGAGGGAGAAGAAGAGGATTAATACCTTTCCCAAGGACGTAAGTTAATGTAATGGATTCGACTGAATTCGAACTCAGCTCTGCGATTCCTCAATCCAAGCCGCTAACCATTACTGCATATATATATATATATATATATATATATATATATATATATATATATATATATATATATATATATATATATATATATATATATATATATATATATATATATATATATATATATATATATATATATATATATATATATATATCCTTTCTTTATCCTTTCCTCAAACACCCCTCTTTATTCTTGCTCTAATTCTCCGTAATCCCTTGCTTGGGGTGATATGCTTAAGAAAATTTGGTCATCCCAATTCTTTTTCGGATCTGAGTGTTGCACTTTCTGTCTTCTGTTAGAATACTTCCCAGATATTTAAATGCCTGTCCTTCTTTGATTTTAATATCGCCGATTTGAAATTGTCATTTTGGGCTCACCCTTTTGCTGTGTACCTATGCATTCCGTCTTCTTGTAGTTTATACGTAGTCCTTTCTTCTCGCTTTCCTTCGCTACGTTCTGTAAGAGCTTTTATAGCTTCCTTTCCGTGTCTGCTATCAGTATCATCTGCATATCCTATACTGTGCAGAGGAAACACATACATGACCATCAAAAGGTACAAAAATTTAAAGAAGACGTTTAAATGTAAACCTTATCCCGAGGAAGAAAAGGTATATTTATGCGTTTCCACGGGAATATGTTTAAAGTGACCGCAAATTGCTTCAGCTAAAATTAGAACACGGTACGCAAATATCGTTTTTGTTGCTTGATAAACGTTTATCTTTTTAATGCGTTTGTCAGTGGATAAATTCATTCAAAATCCTTATTTCTAAATTGAATAATATCCGGTTAATCTTACTCTAAAATTTTGGTTGCTGATTAACTTTTAATTACGGATTCCAGAGCTGCATTCAACCGTGCGTAAACACGAAATGCTCACAAATAAATAAAATAAGAAAACATTCCTTCTCCAAGGGTTTTAATCGACATTTAATAATGGACTGTCAATGTTATTAATGGACAATATAATCATATTTAATACGCGTACAAAATAAAAGCAACCCTTATAAATACTCGTTAAGGGACTTGATGGCTACCATTTCATTATCTTCTCTCCTGTAAAACCTTTATGCTCAAAAAATTCACAGGTAACCTTAGATACATGAGAAGAAATATTGTCGTGCATAATTTCACACTTCACATTGAAACTGTGAGGTTGGTACTTGTACAATTAGTAGAAAACCTTGTCCATGAAATCCGGACAGTTTAATTCCTTCATTAATTTTGAATGGTCTAATAATGATTTGGTCGACAATTCCAGACCGTATCATCACATTGGAACATTCTTACTGCCTTGTTTTAGCCACAATCGAATCTGCATCGGATAAAATCCGTCATTAAATCAATCAGCTTCGTCGAGTGTCGCCCGAGATTCGTCCGTGAAAATTACTTTAGAAATGCCAATTTCCATGTATTCTTTGATCCAATTTTGACGCTCTAAAATATTTCATCTTCTGGGTAGGGAGTGTTTCCCAAGAATATTTCTAGTCAGATCCCAATTTGTGGAGTATTCTGAAACTTTTGCCCTTCTTGATTCCTTCAATTCCAGCCTGTTCAAAATGTTTTTTTTCGCTATAACTTACGTTAGTTTACGTTACCCCTGAGGAGAGAAGTTCTTAAAGTCTTTTCCTTTGCTTCTAGTTCTCAACTTTCTTATAATTTCAAGAGACCTCTTGATCGTTCGATGACCTCTGCGGAGTTCCATACACATATCCAATAACTTTCTTATTTTCTGTTTTTCAGCATTTGTTAGATCTTTTCCATTAACAAGGTTTCAAAATATAATATAGAAAAAAACATTGTTAGATTTCAGAAGTCTTAAACTAATAATAACTTTGGTAAGACCATTTTCGTAAATTCGAAATACCTCCAAATATCAACATTAAAAGTTGTTAAAATTGTAGTTGGAGATTTTTACCAAGATCCACCCTTGATAAAATGGACTATTTTAAATTTGACCAATATTGGTTTTGAATTGAGATCTCTTCTTTGCGGCTGCTCGGCCTCAAATTCACTGCTGACCTGAGATGGAACAAATACATTGAGTCAATAGTTTCGTCCACCGCAAGGAAAGTTGGCTCCCTGTGCCGCACCAGGAATTTTTTTCTCGCCGGAGTCGATCCTTCAAATCTACAAATCAACCATTCTCCCTTGCATGGAATATTGCTGCCATATATGGTCTGGAACCCCTTCTGTTTGTCTTAAGGTTGATCAGATCCAGAGACGGATATGCAATGTAATTGGCCCTAATCTGGTATCTCGTCTTCAGTCGCTCTCTCACAGACGTGCCGTTGTCTCCCTCTGTCTTTTTTACAATGACTTTCATGGTAACTTCTCCGATGAGCTGCTTTTGCTGGTTCCCAGACTTCATGAATTTAAACGTTCTACTAGGCTGGCATCTCGCTCACACCCTTACACTGTCGAAATTGTTAAATGTAGCCATCTCTTCTACTCCAATAGCTTCATGTCTCGCACCTCTCGCCTGTGGAACTCCCTCCCCTCGTCCTGTTTTCTTGATTGCTATATTCTCCAACTATTCAAATGTCAATCGCCCTCTCCAGATGTCTTGATATATCCCCTTATCCTTCTCTTCATCTTTTCCTCTATCATTCCTATTTGCTCTCGCTCCAACTCCCTGGAGCGCCTTGCGTGCTAGTGGCACTTGGGGTGAAAAGCTTATATATATATATATATATATATATATATATATATAGCTCGCTTGACCCTTCCGTCGAATCCGACGTCAAGGGTCAAGCAGATCAGTTCCCAGGAAACCGACAGCCCAACAACAACACATGAGATTTGATTATAGTGGTTAAGGTTTCAGGCAGGACCATCCACACTTTTTGAAGGGCCGAATACAGAGACCTGGTGCACTACGTGCCACAAGGTCCCCAAACGACCCTCCGCAGGTTTTGAATTCAGAGTTGTCCTTCTCCTAGACCATCCAAGGCTATAGAATCCAGTCTGTCCTGCTATTTACCCATAGCTGGAGGGAGAAGAAGAGGATTCGTAAGTGAATGTAATGGATTCGACTGGAATTCGAACTCGGCTCTCCGATTCCTCAATCCAAGCCGATATCCATTACTCCAACGTGCCTTTTATTTATTTATTTATTTATTTATTTATTTATTTATTTATTTATTTATTTATTTATTTATTTATAGAGAGAAAGAGAGAGTGTTGAAACAAAATGGCTATTTTATATAAATATATATGTATATATATAAATATATATATATATATATATATATATATATATATATATATATAAATATAAATATATATATATATATATATAATATATATATATATATATATATATATATATATATATATATATATATATATATATAATATATATATATATATATATATATATATATATATATATATATATATATATATATATATATATATATATATATATATATATATATATATATATATATATATATATATATATATATATATATATATAATGTGTTTGTGTGTGCGTGTGAGAAAAAGAGAGAGTGAGTGAGTGTTTATGGGTTTTCACCGCATGGAACGGTTTATTTCTCTTTTTATTTACTCGGTTTCTGTGTCGAAGAAAGAGTACAAGTCAGGTGAAAAAGAAAAAAAGATGACTTCATTACTTAGCAGCTAAATCGTAGCTGTCACCGTAAACGCCATGATAAAAGGCTTCGGAGAAGGAAAGACGTAAGACTGGGCGTTCCGTTCGTGATTATGCCAAACTAAAATCCACATTTCCCCATTTTTAACTTTCCTCCACCGCAATTGTATTTCAACACGGTAATTTATATACTTACTAGCTTTTATTTAAATTCCCCCTTTATTTTTTTTATAAAACCTTTTGTTGTAAAAAGAGGAATAAAACAAGAATGAAGATTCTCACCAGACTTATTCAAGCTATACAACGAGAAGATACTAAGACAATTGAAAGTTCTAAATAATGGCGGCCATAAGCTTAACGAAATATACCAAGTGAAATAACTCTTAGTCAAGTAATGGAAAGAAAAACTAAATAAATTAACAACATTTAAAAATGAATACCACAATGAATATTTACAATAAGCATAATATTATATATACAAGAAACTAAACAAAATGGTGTTAGTAATAAAAAATCACAATCCTTAGTTGTGGCAGAAATATCAGTTAACAGGACAGAATTAATGTTGGAGTTGGATGAATTAAAAATCAATCATTCGATCAACACACACACACGACACCACACTCATTCAGACACAACAAAAATACGAAAGAATTTCCTCGGAAAACGAAAAGTGTCCCACAATAACCAGAGAACTGACATTTCTGGTCACCTAACAAGAGAGAGGATGGGGAATTAAACTAAAGAAAGTGAGGTAAAAAATAAATGAGCATACGGATCCCGTAGCTAAGTGTAGCGGAAAATTACCTCGGCGACCCAAAAGGGCCAGAATCGCGTGTATGTTTTGCAATGGAGCGTGGAGACGGCGAATTGGCTAGCTTCGGACTGAAGGTGAATCGGGCAGCACTTCGTGTGAACGGAAGTGGTAGTTTTCCTTGTATTCATTTTTATTGGCTAGTTCTGGGCGCTCATTGGCTGATTGATGGCTGGTCAGGTGCATAAAAGTACGGTACGCTCATTCAAAAGGTAGACTCGTTTTTGGCGAGAGGAGTTTCTTATCTGAGATTGAGGAACGGTGATAGCATTTGTGGAATTGATTTGCGTATTAGACTGTGTACTACAAGGATTTATATATAGTTTTTTTTCCTTTGTGTACTTCCGACTAATTCTCACACACTAAGTTAGCTTGGGAAAAAATAAATAAATAAAAACAAGCCTTAACTACCCAATTTAGGGCTGGGTTCGTAATATTTTATACAGTGTTCACAATATCCTGATGTCTAACCGACACAGAGGCACAAAACTCACCCACCTTTTGCCAAATTCTGATGGAGGGTGTCGTTTCTTTCTGTCCTAATCTTGACTTTAAGCTGATGCCTAAAGGATTATATTAGTTGGGAAAAGGTCTCATCTCCATAGAATACCTCATTGTTAGTGAGCCATTTCAACCCAGGCGACCAAGAACGAGACTCTTGCTTCGTTAAACCGTGCTCTTGAACGGGTCCCCTCACTGATATAATACCTTACGGGATACCAGAGGGGCCATCCGTCTTGAGAGCAATCCGACATTCACGATAGGAGAACTCTTCTGAGGGTAGACGGCTGGTCTCCTCTTCGCACGAGTGCATACTTCTCAGAGATAGGAAGTTCTTAGGGGCATTTTCGTTCCAGAATTCGCCATTTCCATTCACTTACGAACATATTCGGTCTAGGAAGGTCTTCAGAAGGGTGGAGGTAAAAGATCTCCTGACATACCTTGGGAGTCTTGCCTCCCACAAGTAGGAGAACAAGACCCTAATTAATTGCATTAGTATGGCATACGGGAGTGGATGCACGGAGAACCGGTAAAGGAAAATTGGGTAGATATGCGAAACACATACTTTCGCCTTCCACTTAAAGGAAAGATTACTCCAAGACCTCAGAAAAATTGTGCCCTCGATCTTCTCTTCGCATCTCCGACCAATTCATTTTCAGCAAGAGATTGGGACCGAACCAGATGCCGAGTATTTTGACCGGCACGTCTGTCCAGAGGAAAGGAACGGGAAGAGAAACCACAAGCAAACAGACTTACCGTGGTTGATCTTGGTCCTCGTCACCGTCTCGTACCCTCTGATCTCCTTGCCGACTTCGTCAGTCTCGGCCCTGCTCGGCACAAGAGCCGAAACCTCATTAGCATAGGCGGAGTACCTGACCGAAGGAAAGGCTCCAACGCAAGAATGTAAAGCAAGGGCTGTTAGACATTTTGACGGTCGTCTTCGAGTATAGAATCCAGAGGTTGGCAGTGAATATTTCGGAGACAGTAGGAAAGCGTAGTTCAGGTTCGCAGTGGATATCGCAGCAAAGTAGCAGAGCGTAGTTCTTCCGTCTGTCATGTTCGCCCGACAAGTTGGCTCTGGTCATTCCGGTAGGTAAACAAAGATGGTCGCCTTTATACACGACGGATACAATGTTCTGCGGCTTCTGATTGGTCAACCTTCTATTGGTAGACTATAAAGGGAATTTAGTCATTTTGACTCGCTCTCTAGTCATGTATATATATAGATACACAAAAAAATGTAACAAGGGCGAAAGTAGACAACCTTGACGAAAGGAGTGAGACAATTCTACCAGCGCACCGTTGCGAAAGTACGGCCAGAAATTGGAGGTTGAAACGACAGCCTCCAGAAATCGATTGTAAACCCTATCAAACTACAAAAACTGATCTAAATTGATCAACGTGGCTTCACTGTTGACTTGCTCAATGATCAAGCGTACTAAGTGAAAGTTTTCATGTAGTAGAGTCTTACCATTCACAGCACAAGTCTGTATTTAACATCGTCAAAGGCTGAAAGGTACCTACCCCATCACGCCGTTCTTGCATAGTAACATGATCACACCCCTGAACAGCGTTGAGGTATAGACCTCTATTTCATCCACTTGTTGTAAATCAGTCCCAGCCAGGGAACAAGAACGGGCGACTACCTCAAGTACAGTTCGTAATGAAGACCATCTAATCCCAGAGTTTTTCCGGGACAACCAGCTTCAGCGCTTCGCAGATCTCAGATGGGACCCACGTACCCAACCGGTTCAGCCGCCTCGAGGCGGGGAAAGTCGGTCAAAGAGGCATCGAATTTAGCAGGGTTCAGATCGGGCTCCCTGGTAAACAGACCCTGAAAGTAATCTCGAAAATCCCCACATATGCCCGCGTTTGTTATCAAGGTCCGCTTCCTGGCAATGTGATGCTCGTGATATGTGGATTGGATGCATTTCCAGCCTCCTCTGCAAGCAATTCAGCGGCCATGTTCGTTGCTTCGGTAGATGTTCATTATAACTTAGATCTAACATGAGATGGATGCTTCTTGATAAGCAAGGAGGTCAGCTCCGTTCTAGCTAAGGCTACTTCGCCACTATCAAGGGATTTAATCTCCCGGT
Source organism: Acanthosepion pharaonis (assembly GCA_903632075.3). Lineage (NCBI taxonomy): Eukaryota > Metazoa > Mollusca > Cephalopoda > Sepiida > Sepiidae > Acanthosepion > Acanthosepion pharaonis. The sequence goes on along the minus strand of CAHIKZ030000105.1, from coordinate 1,424,084 downwards.
CAACTTTCGCTTCACGTGCCGTTTGCGCTGCTAATCTAACTACATTGATTCGGCAGCAAACAACGTAACTTAGGATTTTAATATATCCCACCACTTATTCCCCTCCGCAGCCCTCTGTCGCTGTAGAATTAGTAGCATTTGACCTTGGAAATCTCGCTTAACAAATAAGGATGCGTTCAAATTCCAGTAACCAGTAGGCATAACCTTAGGCTTATCTAAATTTACACGAAACCCGACGAGCCTATGAGCTGTGTAAAATATTGAATGGAAAATTAGGCAACTGTGTCGACTCTCTTAAGTAAGACTCGGTCGACTTAGCTAGAACGCACCACCGAATCCCAGCTGCCCCTATTAAACTAAGGCCACTCTATTCCCGGGAGTGCTCATTGCGATATTTATCGAAGTTTGATCTTATCGATAACGTCCTGAAGCGATTTAACATCCTGGTTGTTAGTACTTTATCTTTCTCCTCTATGATCTATATGGGGGTCAAAGACGGCATTCCAATCCTCCGTTGAAATTACCCGACGAGATGTCAAAGACGGCTCAATCCGCCGAAACAAATCAGGCCGCTCAGCATGGTTATTGGGCGTAGAAACCCCAATGAGACGAAGATCCTTATCCTTTATTGTAATATTCAGCATGCAAAGCCTGCCCACCGAATACAAGAGCACGCATGGATTTCAAAGACTTGCTCACCAGCCTGTAAACCCCTGTTGTGCGTCCATCAAAACATGCTGAATAGATGACAAACACCTTAGACAGAACTTCACGGTCGCGAGTTGAAAAACAGATCTCCTGCCAAAAAATATGCATCCACCCCGAAGCGCTGAAGTGAGCCTTGCCCTGTGAGATTTCGCCTTCAGGCCCCAGACTTTCAAAGTTGCTAACCAGAGAACCATTATCATTCCGATTAGGGTTGGGAATTTGGCTTGAACATGATTAAGGAACGGAGACCAACGGTCTTTCTCATTTACCCATTTCATTCTTAATAGAAGCGTCCAAGGAGAGACTGACAATGTCCCAGGGATATGTCAAGTTTTAACGCTCTATACAGGAAGGCGTGTACGAAAAAAGGGGTCCTCCCTACACATTTTTTTTCAGATTGTTGATTTCCTGGTTTTCTACAGTTGCATGTGTTGGGGTAATGTTGAATCAGTTGATGGCCTCCTCGACCATACCCTCTATCTGCCGTGACCCCTACCCCGTTCTGATGATTGGGAGAACTGTTTTTTCCTCGAGGAAATTGATGGGGATCTTCCACATCATGCCCCCTGTACTTTTTAATCGATAGAAGATATTTCAAGTCTTTGTTTCTGTTTTTATAATTCTTTGTTCTCTCAACCTGGGCCGGGGAACCACGGTTGAGGTCCTCTGCTAAAATGTATGGCATCTGGGATGTTTTTCTTTCCTCTCAACAAGGAGGCATTTCTTGTTTGGGGGGTAAGACATGGGGTTTGTTTGTTTTTTTCCTGAAGAGGAAGAAGTGAGTAGATGTGATTTAGTGGATAATTGAGCATCCAGTTTTCATTTGCTTAATTTTTTCAGTCTTTTCAAACCCTACTTTATTTGCGGGTCTTTAAATGATGTACTCGATGCGTCGACCTTAACGCTTGTAGAGGGAGTAGAACTGTATGTGCATTTAGTCCTGAGAGCTTCAGAGACTGAGGTCCCGCTGCTTGTCACTTCCCTCTGACACTCTCAGTAACCAGCCATTTCCCCTTTTCCTTCTCAAATGAACAAGCCGGGGCAAGGGCTTTTCGGGAAACGTGGGCCGTAAATGCGATCCAACCGGAGATATGACCACTCCAGTCCCAGTCGCTGGTATGCCCATCATAAGCGAGACGGAAATAACAGACTTGGCTAGATGGGGTTACGTTCGGTTGGGGCTTGAACACCGGAGACCTTCTTCTCTGGGCAGGAAGAGGTGAAATGACCAGTCTCTCTACACTTCCAGCATGTTGGTTTCCAATCAGTCACTATAACCAGCATTTTCAGGCCCGCTATATCAAGACAGTTGGGGAAGAGGAGGAAGGTTTTCCGATCGGGCAAAATGCCAAAACTCCGTCCACCATTCAGGTTATCGCAGGTGGCACCTAGTATTTTCCTTACTGAGATAGGTAGACGGTTAGATGCTCTCCGATAACTGGAGGAGGCACCTCAAACACCGCCAGGGTCCTACACCTGCCATCCTATTCGGTTCTTTTATGATCACGTCATGGCAGGCTTTGGTGTTTTTTATTTCTTTTTTAACGGGTGGGTCCATCTTAGAGGTGGTCCCAAATAAGTTTTTATTGGTTGCCGATCGTTTGTCGGCCATTTTAAGATGGATGATTCTTTTTCATATTTATTTTCTTTTTAAGCAAAGTGTGCGTGTATTTGTGTAAGTATGTGTATGTGTTTTTTTTTTGAAGAAAAGAGCAATTTAACAATACGGAAATTATACAATTAGCACAAAAAAATAAACTGAAAAGCGTAAAAGTAAGCAGAAGGAAAATACTACGATTAAAAACAGTTATAACACAAAAATGAAGCAAGCGAGAAAAAAATAGACGACAAAAATGTGTGATGAGAAAAAATAAAGTTTAGTCGAAAAAGAAAAATGACGAGTAAAAAATAAAAGAAATATAACTAGTAAAAAATTTGACATGAGACAAGGAGGTTTGACAATGAACAGAGAAGCAAATATAAGTCACACTAATGGTAAAACACTGAAAAAGAAAAAAGTTCGCCGAAACAAAGACAAAAAACAGAAAAAAAATCATTCACTAAAAATTTAAAATACACTAAAATAAAAATTTGTAAAAAAGTTGACGAGCAAAAATATAAACATTAAACAACAAGAAAGAAAAAAAAAGTTTCGTCGAATTAAACGAAGAAAGAAAAATAAAAAAGTTGGAAATTTATAGACTAAAAATTAAATAATACGCGAGAATAATTAAAGGTTCACTGAACAAAAAATATAAAGAAAAAACACTTAACTGAAAAAGAAAAAAAGACAACAATAGTCTTTTGTAACACTAGAGAAAAAAAAAACGGTTTACTATCACGATGGTGGAAAATAAACTGAAAAGAAAAAAAATTAAAATATATCCCATACAAAGAAAGATTTTGTCAAATTAATAAAATTGAAGTCAAACTTAAGAAGTTGGGATATCCAAAGTTCCAATAAAACAGGCATATGCAAATAAAAAAAATGTAAAAAGTATCCGCAAATGACGACAGCAGATCAGAAAAAAGTCGTCTTCGAGACGAGACTTCAACAGGTCACAAACGAGAGCTAGATGAGTTTTGGCGAACAGCCATTTGCTTAATCCTCCAGACGAGGTGGGATGCGACCCAAGGTCGGTTTTTATGTGGGGCTCGGGCAGAAATTCCCCGTAGATTCGGTAATAACGATATCGGGTTAGTATTCCTCACTAGACAAGACTCTGCACTTCGGGATAGCCTCGACTATCTATCTATCTCAGTATATATGTATGTATACGTAAAATGTATTGCTGGAAATTTTTTTCAAAAATATATGGCTGGTAATATTGGTTTGGTTTGTTTTGTTTTACAGTATATCAACTTAATTTTTTATTTTTATTGTTGGTAATATTTTTTATCTCTCTATATATCTGAGTAAATATTGTTTAATTATGGCACTTCAAACTCACTGGGTTATTTAATGCCGCCAAGATTTCATATTGCTGGCAATATTCTTTTTCAAAAATGTATTGCTGGTATTATTTTTTTAAAAAAAGGTATCGCTGGTAATATTTTTTTTTCAAAAATGTATTCCTGTTAATATTTATTTGTCAAAAATGTATTGCTATATGTTTTTTTCAAAAATGTATTACTGGAAATATTATTTTCTTAAAGGTATTGCTGGTAATTTTTTTTTTTCAAAATTGTATTGCTGTTAATATTTTTTGTCAAAAATGTATTGCTGGCAATATTTCTTTCAAACATGTATTGCTGTTAATATTGTTTTTTCAAAAATGTATTCCTGGTAATATTTTTGTAAAAATGTATTGCTGTTTATATTTTTTGTCAAAAGTGTATTGCTGTTAATATTTTTTTTCAAAAATACCTTGCTGGTAATATTTTTATTGGAAATGTATTGCTTGTAATATTTTTTTAAATGAATTGCGGGTAATAATTTTTTTGTTAAAAATACTGCTGGTAATACTTTTTTCAAAAATGTATTGCTGGTAATTTTTTTTTTTAAATGTATTGCCGGATTTTTTTTTCAGAAATGTATTGCCGGATTTTTTTCAAAAATGTAGAATTTTTTTTATATGTATTGCTGGTAAAAAATTTTTTTTCCAAAATGTATTGCTGGTAATATTTTTAAAATTATTATTTTTTATTTTATTTTTTTTTTTTTTTTGGCAAAAAATGTATTACTGGTAATTTTTTTCTTAAATGTATTCATGGTAATATTTTTTTTTCAAAAATGTATTGCTCATAATATTTTTTGTTCAAAAATATTGCTGGTAATATTTTTTGACAAAAATGTATTGCTGGTAATTTTTTTCAAAAGGTATTGATATTAATTTTTTTCAAAAATGTATTGCTGGTAGTATTTGTTTTTTAAATGTATTGTTGGTAATATTTTTTTTTTCAAAAACGTATAGCTGTTAATATTTTTTGTCCAAATATGTTGCTGGTAATAATTTTTCAAAAATGTATTACTGTTAACATTTTTTTCAAAAATATATTGCTGGTAATATTTTTTTTTCAATCATGTAAGTTTTTGTTTTATAAGTAGCAGATCTTGGATCATTTCTGAGTGGAACTTCCTTCTTAGATTTACAATTGGAATACGGTATTAATGAGGGTGATTCGACTCCTTGGAGGTAGCATGTCGGATTTTTGGTCATTTTTTTTACAAAAATGTATTGTTAGTAATATAAACTATTTTTTACACTTTCACGGCATTTCATTCGCCATTTCTTTCTGCAGTAGACCAGTTGCTATCCAAGGCTATGAAGCCTGATCTGTCCTGCTATTCATCCATAGCTGGGGGAAAAGAAGAGGATTCATATTTTCCCAAGGATCATTCAGTTATGTGCCATGCGTGATACCCGCTTAGGCGATCATGTATCTTTCGATACATGACTGACGAGGCGGATTTTTTTTCCCGCAGTAGGTTGCCATTTCTTTCTGTGGTATATCAAGGCGGGAAAGTTGAGAATTGAGCAGATACAGCTCAAATATGGAAGCAATAAATATTTGTTTAATCAGACTCTTGTAAATGGGTATGGTAGTTCCTGGAGTCATAGAATAACCCGGCAATTATTCCATCATCTTTTGGCGCTGTGAGGGCGTAGTGGCGCTTGGTCCGCCTAAACAAGGGAATCGGTCAGCGGCACATGCTTGTTAACCATCGTGCCATGGTTGGTGGCCAATTTGCAATGATTGTATCATTATTAATTAGTGTGCTTACGGTTTGACATGTTGGCATTTACGATAGTTCAATTTTCAGTAAATGTTATTTGGAATAATGACCCTATAATAGACTGATGGTGGATTTAGGGAGGGTAGATGAAGGTTGCCTTTCGGATGTAGAAAAGCCAAGAGGAAAAAATTTTCAATGTTTTTCTCGTCGTTTATTTATTTATTTTTTTTTTTCGAGTTGTGCTTATTACTTTTAGGTGGAGGATATTTAATTCGAAATCCAAGTTTGATTACGTTGTCAAGATTTTTTTTACGTGACACGGTTTTCGATACATACCGATTTAATGTCGGAATTTTCGAGAAGAGGAATTATCATTATAATACTCCTTTTTTCATACCAACATTCTTACCTTGGCTATTATACTCCCAATTTCTCGACCACTGTACGATTTAGACTCTTTCATTTAAGTGTTGCCGCACTGAAGAACATTTTAATCTTAAAACGAACACTTTATTTATTCAATGGAGATAGAGTGTTCATTTCGCTTAGCGGAATTTCATAACAGCGAACAGACATCAATCTATTCACCTTTCTTTCGCATGTTTGTTTCTTTTAAAATACAAGAGTATCAGGTTTTTAATCACCAAGTCAGTCAGTTATGTGCCATACATGATACACGTTTGGGCGATCATGTATTTTTCGATACATGACTGACGAGGCAGATTTTTCCCGCTGTAGGTTGCCATTTCTTTCTGCGGTAGACCAGTTTTTATCCAGGGCTACAGAACCCGATCTGTCCTGCTATTCAACCATAGCTGAGGGAGAAGAAGAGGATTCATACTTTTCCCCAGGATCATTCAGTTATGTGCCATGCGTGATACACGCTTAGGCGATCATGTATCTTTTGATACATGACTGACGAGGCTGTTTTACCCGCAGTAGGTTGCCATTTCTTTCTGCGGTAGATCAGTTACCATCCAAAGCTATAGAACCCGGTCTGTCCTGCTACTTACCCATAGCTGGCGGGGGGGGAGAAGAAGAGGAGTCGTACATTTCCCAAAGGTATTAGATGCGACTGAATTCGAACTGCAATGTATCCATGCCACCGTGCCTCCTTTTCATCACTAACAGAACCAAAAATTTAACTCACAACTACTTGGGAATCAGATAAATTTTAAGCAACGATTTATTCCACAAGGCCATGCATGTCTTAAGTGGACATTAAAGGTTAAAGAGACTGTCGCCGCTGAGTGCTGACCTCAATGTCCACTTTTATATTGACCTACGCCCTATCGCTGAGAGTGAGTATGCTATATTTATGCATTAAATTAACCCATATAGCCTATCATAAAAATAAATTTTTATCACGGTGGAGTAATGGATAGCGGCTTGGATTGAGGAATCAGAGAGCCGAGTTCGAATTCCAGTCGAATCCATTACATTTCACTTACGTGCTAATACCCTTGGGAAAGGTGTGAATCCTCCTCTTCTCCTTCCAGCTATGGGTAAATAGCAGAACAAACTGGGTTCTATATCCTTGGATGGCAACTGTTCTAGGAGAAGGAAAACTCTGAATTCAAAACCTGCGGAAGGTCGTTTGGGGACCTTGTGGCACTTAGTGCACCAAGTCTCTGTATTCGGCCCTTCAAAAAGTGTGGATGGTCCTGCCCGAAACCTTCACCACTATAATCAATTCTCATGTGCTGTTGTCGGGCTTTCGGTTTCCTGGGAGCCGATCTGCTTGACCCCCATACGTCGAATTCGACGGGAGAGTCGAACACACACACACATATAAAATATATATATATATTAATTCATCGAGTCTGATAGAAACCTCAACAGAATGCAGAAAGCACTGGACGGCCGTTTCGTCCTATATTTGGGACTCATCAGCAGTGCACACCCACTACCGAGAATTGAAACCCTGACAGTTAGATTGTCAAGCAAACATCATACCAACTGTTCCAAATATATATATATCAGACTTTTTTTTATGTTTATACGTTCTTTTTATAGATACAAATATTTAAGTAACTGCACTATTTATAATAATAATAAAATTAATTGTCGGAATTTGTCCATTTATATATATATATATATATATATATATATATATATATATATATATATATATATATATATATATATATATATATATATATATATATATATATATATGGCTGAGCGTTAATATATTATAAGTCAAATCCCAGGTGGGCAGTGACCGACCAAGATTTCCAGTTTCATGCGTTTTTACGCAATCATCAGGCTGTAGGTATCTGTAAAAATAATAATAAAATGTTCTTTAACCAGATTAAAATATTAAGTGGTCTAGTCTTGGAAGCCGAAACATTTTTTTAAACTTCCGCTTTCCTCGCTTATCTCCCTTGGAATCCCTGCCATTATGTTATCTGGATAATCATCTACTTCTCTTCATGTAAATAACTAAATGCATGATATGAGCTTGATATGTCCCGGAAAGGTATATATTTGTTCGAAATAGGAAAGTGGTTTTGGACTACTGTAACCAAGTAGGACGATCTAGCAGGTAACCGTAATGGACTGGTCCTCGTCGTAGTGGTAGGCAATAGGCGTAGGCAATAGGCGAAGACTATAGACGTCATCAATAGGCGTCCTCTCTGTACCTCCACATCAGTCTGCATTTATGGCTGACACCAGCAAACATATTACTGTGAGGGGGAACCCATGTGTATGCATATTCATTCCATCATATTGCTAAACTTCATGACAGTTGGAATATTTTTTTAACATTTCTCCACAATCAATGCGGTAACAGTCACCAAGACACAAGGGGTTACTGAATGTGAAAGAAATATAATGAAAGTTGGCCACTCGTATTCGAGGATACCCGTTTGCTAGCCAATCCCCATTGCAGAATCTCACTCAGGCACATTTGATTTTGTTCAATCACTACAAAGCCAATCTGTGGTTTATGCTGCTACCATGTTGAGCGGACCTTAGTTACAATTTCTGGGAGTGAACGCGTTATTCAGAATGATCAACAATCTGAACAGCACCAGCACACAAACACTCTCGGTCACGACGACTTGTGACTTCGTGCTAGCACAGCTATTGTGTATTCCGTCTAGGCTTGTGGTATGGTTTTCAGCCACTTTCCAAAGGTGCCTCCAGGCTGATACCATCGACCATGGTGAGATTCGAACCCGGGTTTCATGGTCAGAAAGCGAACGTTCTAACATCTGTATTTGAATTATTTTTATTATTATTTCCTTACGATTGCTGGCGTTTACACATTTCTTTCCGGGTCCCGCCCAGGGACCTAAGGTTAGAAATGGCGTCATGACACTTTCCACTGACAAAAAAAAAAAAAAAAAAAATGAATTAAATTACATAGATAAAGTCCTTCGTAAGGTGTGGGCTGTACTTGTCAGAACAATTTTTTGTATCTCCTTGAGGCATGGACTTCCAGGAATCCCTTCAATTAGTCTACTGCAATCTATTATTATTATTATTATGATAATAATAATAATAATAATAATAATAATGATAAAATAAAATATACCGCAAAGCGAGTCCAAGATGGTAGGCCAACCAAATTCGCCATTTGAGGAGGGTAACGTATCTAGCCAAGATCAAAATAACCGACCCCCCCCCAAAAAAAAGGGCCAAAAAATTGCTCAATGCCATAAGGAACAATAGTATCATGTTAGGGGAGCTTTATAGCTTCAAGCAAAAAAAATGCTCTACAATACCGGGTCAGTAAAGTCAGCCATGCTAGAGCATTTAAAATTAGAGATAAGTATAAGCGGCCTCCAAAACAATCTGACCAAGGGAAAAAAGGTCTAGCCACAAGAGATTTGACTTATATTAAAGCTCTGTCAGTTTTTTTATGGCATGGAACACTCTATTTTCCAGTGTGTAGTCTTATTAAATAAATAGATATTCAACAGCAACAACATTTATTCACTTTCATGTATTACTTATTAAACAATATATTGAATCACTTGACGTCCGCCATACTTTATCTTTACTTACATCGTAAGTTTTAAGTATATATATATATATATATATATATATATATATATATATATATATATATATTATTGTAGAGTATTCTCAAATTTCAAATTCGAATAAATAAATTTTGGGGCCGCTTGAAAATGTCCATTGTACCTTGAAAAAAATATAAGCATTATCAGATTGTGACTGCTAGGGATCATTCCAAGGAGAATATTAATCCAGGGAGTGGTCAACGTGGATTATAGAGCAATAATAATAATAATAATAATAATAATAATAATAATGAAAATGAAGAAAACCTTAAATATTCATTTATTCCTTGATTATTGATGTATTTACTCTTTATTATAGTTGATAATATTTATAATGTTATAAAGTTTAATGGACCTCGTTTTAAGTATAGCTAAAGTAACTAATGTGATTTCAGGCATTACTGTAAATCAGTTGGCAAATGTTTTCCGTAAACGGCAAAATCGTATTACCCTTTGTATTGCTAATGATGGAGGACATGTGGAAACGTAAATAAAATTTCAATAAAACCTTAAAAAAGATATATTTACATCTTTCTAATTCATTTTACAAATTATTTCTATTGCAAATACAAATGAAGTTATAATTTTTTAAAGCGCACATGAACTTTATTGACACCCTGTACATATATATATATATATATATATATATATATATATAAAGTAAAGACTATTTTTAAAAATCCATTCGGTTACAATTTATTTCATGAATATATAAAAATATTTATCTCTTCAGAGCGAAGTGTTTTTTTGTTTGTTTTTTTTTTGAGAAAAATCTGTTTTTCTTTTTTTCTTTAGTCTGAAAAGATGAATATTTGTATATATTCATGAGACAAATGGATTTTTAGGGATTGCTTTTATTTATTTATTTATTATTATTATTATTATTATTATTATTATTATTATTATTATTATTATTATAATAATATTGATCTGTTACTTACATTGAGTTCTCTTTGGATTAATGTCCTCCTTGAAATTATCCCAACCAATTACCATTTGACCTAGGATACAGGTTCGAATCCTGTCGGAGGACGAATATTTTCTGAAAATTTCTCGGATATTCAGGCCGATAAATGTTGTTTAATACTGTTTATTATAAACAGAGCATTTACTTAAATATTTGTGTCTACAAAAGAATGAATAAACATAAAATGTCTTTTATATATATATATATATATATATATATATATATATACATATATATATATATATATATATATACATATATATATATATATATATATACACACACATATATATATATACATATATATATATATATATATATATATATATATATATATATATATATATATATATATATATATATATATATATATATATATATATATATATATATATATATACATATATATATATATATATATATATACATATATATATATATATATATATATATATATATATATATATATACACACACATATATATATATATATATAAAGAAATATAAATATAATATATATATATTTTTATTAAAAATTTTGTTATTATGGCCACGTGGCCTGACGATTGCATATAGCGGAAATTTCTATGTTCACTTTTATATTTATATATAGACTTAATTTTTTTTTGTTAAACACTCGACATAATGTTTATGTTCGGTTCGGTAACTTTGGTGAAAAATGATTTACATTTGAAAATAGAAAACAATATGTCTGCTTATTAAAGACTTAATATGGAGTGGGGGAAATCCAGATTTGTAGATCTTATGGGTGTGTCTTTTTTTAACTAATCAGAACGTAGGTCAACGCTAAAGTTGAAAAGTAAAAATATATAGGAAAAGATGTTTGGGGATGTGTGATATTCATACATGTCTTGGGGAACTGTCGAATTAACAACTCGAAACCAAGCACTCTTTTTTACAAAAGTAAATGCCAGAGAACTGTGGATTCAAAATCTGTTTATTCTTTCTCTTCGTTTGTGTATATATATATATATATATATATATATATATATATATATATATATATATATATATATGTGTGTGTGTGTGCGTGCGCGTGTGTGTGTGTATTTAGGCAACAAACCTTCTGTCATGCACATATATATGAACATGTACCAGCAACATATTTGGACAAAAATATTACCAGCAACACATTTAAGAAACAAATACTACCAGCAATACATTTTTGAAAAAAAATCAACATCAATACCTTTTGAAAAAAATTACCAACAATACATTTTTGTCAAAAAATATTACCAGCAATATTTTTGAACAAAAAATATTATGAGCAATATATTTTTGAAAAAAAATATTACCATAAATACATTTAAGAAAAAAAATTACCAGTAATACATTTTCGCTAAAAAAAAATGAATAATTAAAAATATTACCAGCGATACATTTTTGAGAAATTGTATAAAAAAACTAAATAAAAATACCTTGTCTGCCGTATTTAATGAAATGTGCATGAAAGATTTGCCGCCTAAATGCACAAATACACACACACACACACACACACACACACACACACATATATATATATATATATCTGTGTGTGTATTTAGGCAATAAACCTTCTGTATATGTGTGTGTGTGTGTTTGTGTGCGTGCCTTTGGTTTAGTATAATATTGATAATAAGGTTAAATAATATTTATTGTACATTAATAAAACATTTGACCAGAAAAAACCACAATGAGAAAAAAAAAATGTTAAAAATCGAAATTTTCGGACACATCTGCGTTGTTTCTCAACAAAAAAAGAAATAAAAATTAAGTTGCATTTTTTACCGGATGATGAGATCCAGTAATTTTGCGCTGGCTTTTTGCTACAATTACGGTTGCGGATGTTTTGTAAGGGGCTTTTGCATCTTTATTGAATATGCCTAAAATCCTATTTAAAACTAGAATTTTTTTTTTTTTAAATGAGGTAAGACTGTATTTGACAACACTATCCGGGATATTAGTTCGTCAAGTACGCTAAGCGAGGTATTACATTATTTGAGAGCACTAAACGAGCCATTAGTGTATCATGTATGCTAACCAAGGTATTCTTGTACTTGAGCTCTAGACTTCATTAGTAGATGAAGAACACTAACGGAGGTATTACTGTATTTCAGAGCACTAACCGAACTATTAGTGCGTCATGTACGCTAACCGGAGTATTCCTGTACTTGACATCTAACCTAGCCATTAGTAGATGAAGAACACTAACTGAGGTATTACTGTATTTGAGAGCACTAACCGAGTTATTAGTGTATCATGTACACTAACTGGAGTATACCTGTACTTGAGATCTAACCTAGCCATTAGTAGATGAAGAACACTAACTGAGGTATTACTGTATTTGAGAGCACTAACCGAGTTATTAGTGTATCATGTACACTAACTGGAGTATACCTGTACTTGAGATCTAACCTAGCCATTAATAGATGAAGAACACTAACTGAGGTATTACTGTATTTCAGAGCACTAACCGACCTATTAGTGCATCTGGTACGCTAACCGAGGTATTATTTGAGAGCATCGTCTGAGATGTTAGTGCTTGAAGAATGCTAACGAAGTTAATTCTAGCTTTACACAGATTACTGAGTTATCCCATCTTAAATTGATGATGAAATGCGCTATCATCAGAAGTATCTGCCAGTCAATATTTTAACCATTGCTCTACGTTAAGCTCGCATCAGCTAATCTTTGCTAAGTTTTGTTTTTCTGATCCAAATTCCGATTAACACGGCAGTCAGGAATAGCAATGTGTTACACGAGATGGTCGTTCTTATCAACGTTCGTCGTAAGGCGATTTTTCTGTGGTTAGAGGTGAGAGAAAGATTGAATGTATTATTTTATTGGCTCGATTATCAGCGAAGAGGACTCTAGAGGAGAAATAATTTCAAGAGCAGCGCAAACAGTGGCAGCTGTTGCAATCTAAGGAACATATGTAAAGAGAGGACCATCTGCCTGAAATCAGAGGTCAGGTTGTTATTTGCTTTGGTTTTCACAGTCTTTCTCTCTGCCTGCGAATTTAGGACGTTAGCAGCAGAACTGAAGCAAAGAATCGAAGCTTTAGAAAAGAGATGCCACAGAACCATCGTAAACATCTTTACGGTAGATTGAATCACAAACGAGGCAGTGTGAGACGCCATCATGCCTGCTCGACACCGCCAAGTAAAGGAAGTTAGAATGGCGTAACCACGTCGTAATCTTTATGTCATCCTCCTCTATGCGCGTGTAGGATAACGGATAGCGACTCGGAATGAGAAGTCAGATATCCGAGTTCGAATTCCAGACAGGTTCTTTACATTCACTTACGCAAATAACCCCGTGAAGTGTATAAATGCATCTTCTCCTCAGCTATGGGTTAAATAACAGGAGTAAATCTTCATTAGTGTTGTGGATTCCGGGTTGAAATCCGGTACCAATAAATAACAAACGCCAGGAATGAATATATGAAAATAATGTATTAACGTAATAATAAAAACTGGTAAAGCAGGTTAGTAGTTCCAGGAATACGGGTTAGTAGCAAAATATATATATATACAGTCTTTGGTATCGAAGTATCGCTGTATGTATTCTTACTGAGTGTACGTGCTCGCTCACTGTGACTCCTACGACGCTGTTACCTCACCCTCACTCTTCCGGTTACCTACAACCTTTTACTCTGTCACTCTAGACTCGACTCGACTCGACTCCTCGGTCTTGCTCTCTCTGGTCTTCACGTAGCCGTAGAATATGTATATACTGGGTGAGTCCATTTGTGTCAAAAGGGGTGGACCTCTCAACAATTAGCAAAAGAATTACCGTGTTGACGGCATATAAGACGCACGGGTATATAAGAAGCACGGGTATATAAGACGCACCCCAATTTCAGCAAGACAAATCAAGAAAAAAATTAGTAATTAGTAAAATATTCACTAGCAAAATAATTACCCTATTGACGGCATATAAGACGCACGCGTGTATAAGACGCACCCCAATTTCAGCAGGGCAAATGAAGAAAAAATTAGTAATTAGAGCTGAAGTTTGAAACTATCTTGATGTTAGAGGTAACGGTTAAAATGAGCGAGGGGACACGGAAAAGGTATTTATTAAATTAAAGGTATTTATTAAATAGTACCCCTATATTTTTTTTATTTAAATGTTATTTTTAGAGCAGCGGTCGCCAAACTTGTGAACTTCATGGACCACTAAATGTTTAATTTTAAATTTGGCGGACCACTAATATGAATTTAGAAAAAAAATAGTAAATACATTTATATAATAATAATAATAATAATAATCGGAAAGCTTTTAATTTATTAATATGTAATGCACCTATTAAAGGTAACAAAGTTATAATATAATTACCGTATCTGACGACATATAAGACGCACTGGTGTATGAAACGCACCCCAATTTCAGCAGGGTAAATCAAGAAAAAATTAGCATTTAGCAAAATTAATAAAATTAGTAAAATTATTAGTAAATTGTGCAGCCTAGACTATATTTATGAGGTATTATTTTGCTTAAACAAGCCATGATTACAATTAAACGAAAAATAATAGGAAAAAATTGAACACGAGCCTATAAAAACTTTATTATGTCCAAAGGTAAGAAAAACAAAATAAAAATCAAGCAATTATTACAATTGAGCAAAACAGTACAGTTATCATTAAAATTTTATTCATCTTCAAATCCATAAAATTCGTCGTCTTCGTTATCAAAAAAACTCTGATATTCATTTTCAAAACTACTATCATCGTCGTTAAATAATGCGTCATCTTCCATTCCATTGAGAGTATTGCTAATGCCACATGTTTTAAAAGATTCCACAACAATTATTTATTGTTCTAATATTATTCCAAGCTTGCTTCACCCATTCGAAGACTTGTGCAATGCTGGGTCTTTTTATTATTCTTCCTGTAAGTGTAAGATTGTAATCAGGCATTGCTATCCACGTGTTTCATTGCTCCTTCATGTTTACGTCTATACTAATTGGAGTTGCCAGCTAATTTCGGCCGACTATCACGAATTTTAAACCTACATATGGCATATAAGACGCAGGGGAATTTTAAAAGATATCTTTAGTAAAAAAAAAAAAATGCGTATTATATGCCGTCAAATACAGTAATTTATTTTTTATATAATTTTAATCAAATAAATGTATTTTTGTGACGCACATGTACAAATTATTATTTTTTAAAATCATTTCACTCCAAATAAGGTGATAAAGTCACTAAGACGCAAGAATCTGAGAAAAACCAACACCTAGGAGAGAGGCCAACAAATGAACAATAATCCAGGTGTCCCATTGCTCTTTCCTGTTTAAGTCTATCCAATTGGGGGTTGCCAGGTAGCTGATTTCGACAAAATAGTTTTTAAACCTACATGCATATAAGACGCAGGGGAATTTTAAAAGATATCTTTTATAAAAAAAAAAAAAGCGCGTCTTACATGCCGTCAAATACGGTATTCTTGCATCTCAAAATATGTTTCGTATTTAAATAATCTACAAAGGGTTGATAAGCCGTAGAATATCAATTAATCAATCAGGAGAACTAGAAATGTATACGTGCACAAGTTTCAAAGATTCTCTACCACCCTCACTACCAAATAGTCAAACTTCATTTTATTTTTTGATGGTGATGTGGGGGGGGTGAAAATTTGAGGAGATTGGGCGGTGGGGAAATTACTATTATGCAGATGATTCTCACCATTTTTTTATTTTGGCTATTGACCTATTGACCTAATAGTGTACAATACATAATTTTATTTATTATTATTATTATTATTATTATTATTATTATTATTAGTAGTAGTAGTAGTAGTAGTAGTAGTATTCTCTGTGTTTTGAAGGTACAGTGGAATAAGGGTTAGCGAATTGAGGAAGTTCGAATTCTAGTCGAATCCATTACATTCACTTACGTGCTAATAGCCTTGGGAAAGGTATGAATCCTCTTCTTCTCCCCCCAAGCTTTGGGTAAATAGCAAGACAGACCGGGTTCTATAGCCTTGGATAGGAACTGGTTTACTGCAGAAAGAAATGGCAACCTACTGCGGGAAAAAAATCTGCCTCGTCAGTCATGTATCGAAAGATTCATGATCGCCTACGCCTGTATCACGCATGGCATATAACTGACTGACTGACTTTGTAGAGAGTAATTTTAAGTGCTTACTTACCAAATCTCCTCCGATGGCACCATAGGGGAGCTATCTATGCCGATTTTAGACATTTCTTTTATAGGGAGAGGTTTTTGCAGATGGTATATGCAATTCCGCACAAAGTAATCTTTTGTAGCTTTGAGATGCTTATCCTGTCCAGGTTATATTACTCATATGATTACCGGTACTCATATGATTACCGGTACTCATATGATTACCGTTAACTTTCTTTGCCATACCCAATGCCTATTAAAGTATTTTTATTAAAACATATTATTGTAATATTCCTTCGCAAAAAAAAAGAAGAATTATTCTTATAATCCGATATATGATTCGGCTTTAAATAACCAACAGGGGATCGATAAGCCGTAAAAAACAAACGAGTCAATCACTATAAAGTTACTACCTTAGGCAAAAGAAAAGGTAAAGAGAGGAAATTACCTGAAGATCCTTCACAGAAACCCAGACATTGGAGCGACCCCGGAATATATGGCCGGAACCACAGGAAGGTGTTCAGCTGTGTAAGTGACCATCCGATCACAGACTGTCAATTGTATCTGTGTGTGTGTGTGGGGGGGTGATTATAATTATTGTTTTCCATTGGTAAGTTTGACGTGGTATTATTTTTGTACATTATTTACATTATTCGGACTATTGTCCTCATCTTTGTCGCCATATTTATTACAACGTTTCGGCCGTTGTACGATCCAACCTATTTCGCTCACTGGGATAAACTGTTCTAGTTACACGTGCCATGTTTAATGGATGTCAGTTATCTCCTGTTAATACCCCTCTCCAAGTTCTCCAGTGCCTTAACCGTGTATTGAACTCAGACACTTTTTGGGTCCTGTCACTGGATCTAACCAACGCCTTTTTCGACTGTGCCATGTGTCGAAACATTGTAATAAATATGGCGACCAAGATGAGGACAATAGTCCGAATAATGTAAATAGTGTACATAATACCTCATCTCAGAAATATAAACTTGTCTTATTTTTATTATGGTTTAATGGAGAATATTATTATTATTTTAATTCCTTTCATTTCTGATGTGTGCTCATTTCTTTCCGGGTCCCGACAAGAGACCTAAGGTCAGAAATGGAATCATGACATTTTCTACCGAGAGAAAACACACACACACACACACACACACACACACACAGAGGCACACACACACTCACATATTTTACATACATAAGGTGTGGGCCTTTCTCTTGAGAACAAATATTTGTATTTCTTTAAGGCATGGGCTACCAGGAATCGCTTCAATGAGTCTACTCGTATCTTTTGCAAACAATCCGAGGGCTCCAACTACAACAGGGATTGTTGATGTTCCCATTTATTTTAATTCCTTTGATTTCTGGTGTATACACATTCCTTTCCGGATCCCAACCAGAGACCTAAGTTCAGAAATAGCATCATGAAATTTTCCACTGTGCAATAAAAAAAACAAAAAAAACAACACATATTTTACATAAATGAAGCCCTTCGTAAGGTTTGAGCTGTACTCGTGAGAAAATTTTTTTTGTATTTCTTTAAGGCATAGGCTACCAGGAATCCATTTAATGAGTCTATTGGAATATTGTCCAATAAATCCGAGGGCTCCAACTACAACAGGGATTGTTGATGTTCCCATGTGCCTCATTTTTGAGATTTTGATTTCAAGGTCATTGTGTTTTGATAGCTTTTTGAAGATCTTCAAAGATACATTGCAGTCTGCAAGGACTGCTATATCAATAAGACGGAAGTTTTTATTTTGTTTGCGGTCTCTAATAACGATGTCTGGACGATTAACTTTGATTGTTCTGTCTGTGTGTATTGTGAAATTATTATTATTATTATTATTATTATTATTATTAACACTTGAGAGAAGAGCGCTATTTAAGAAAAGAAAAACACCAAAGATTACACACATTTTACATAGATAAAAGCCTTCGTAAGGTGTGACCTTTAACTATGTATAATGTGTGTGTGATCTTAGTTATTTAGTTTGTATGTTTTTCGCTTTACAAAACAATTTTCAGTGGGAAATGTAATGAGGCCATTTCTGACCTTAGGTCTTTGGTTGGGACCCGGAAAGAAATGAGTATACAACAGAAATCAAAGGAAATAATAATAATAATAATAATTGTGAAGGCTTAGAATGCTGACTGTACCCCACTCGGCTTCTTCCGGATTCGAGGCTAGTATCTAGCACCGACAAATGAACGTATCTTGTTATGGACACACGTAATTCAGAATCTGCGCCCGAAACCTAAAAATTAATGGCCTTAATAGCGTTTCAGAACTTCAAATACAATAGATAAATAAATAAATGCGCAGTAAAACAGAATAATCAATAAAGATGCCCCGGCTTTGCAATAAAAGCAAAGAAAATGGTCAAAATTACCTACGGAAAAAAAGATGATTATCCAAATAACATGGTGGCAGATATCCAAAGAGAGAAAGAAAAGAAAGAAAAGAAAGAAAAGAAAGAGAAAAGAAAGAAAAAAAAGAAAGAAAGAAAAGAAATAAAAAGAAAGAAAAAAGAGAAAAAAGAAAGAAGTTTTTAAAAAAAAAAGGCAGAAAGAAAGAAAAGAAAGAAAAAAGAAAGAAAGAAAGAAAAGAAAGAGAAAAAGAAAGAAAAAGAAAGAAAGAAACAAAAGAAAAAAGAAAGAAAGAGAAGAGGAAAGAAAGTAAAAAGGGAAATAAAATGAAGAAGAAAGAAAAAAAAGAAAAAAGAAAGAAAGAAAAGAAAGAAAGAAAGAAAGAAAGAAAGAAAAAAAGAAAGAAAAAAAAGAAAGAAAGAAAGAAAAAAAAAAAGAAAGAAAGAAAAAAGAAAGAAAGAAAGAAAGAAAAAAGAAAGAAAAAGAAAGAAAGAAAATATAATAGATAAATAAGCAGAGAAAGTAAGGAAACAAAATGGCGTCGGAAGAATGCTGGCTGAGGCCGTTGTCGAATGTAACGAGCAAATGTCGGAAGAATGCTGTTTTAAAAAAAAAAAAAAATACAGCTTCCTCTGAGATGCTTAACAAGGTGGTAATGAGAAGTCCATTAAAAAACAAGCCATACCACATCTAAAGAGCTTTCCCCGGTTTATGGCGAAAACACCGGCCCACCTCGACATTGGTACAAACAATAAACCGACGGTGGGAGGCGCAGGTTACAAACCGAGAGATTCCATCTCAAATAAAAACGACAGAAGCACTATCTGTCTCTATCTTAACATGATAAAAAATTCGAATCAAAGGATATACTCACCATACGACCTTTAAGTATGTAAGTAAAAAAGAGCTAAATAAAATAAATGCGTACTTATCCATAATCTCAGATATCAGGCAATATAACGAGATTCTCGCAATACCTTGTTTTATATCCGAAGTGGTGATGTCGTACACATTTTCTCCTATGTAAAATTTCCGTTCAAATCTTGGGTGATCATGGCTCTCCACAACTTCTTTTTCTTTTTTTCTATCTCTTCTTATCCCTTTTCTACTTGTTAGGTGGGTTACTCGCTACTTTCATCTATCCTTGCCATACATATATTCTATGAGTATCGAATTTTCTAAGCCCTCCTTTCTCGTTTATGTGTCCTACAAATTTTAAACTATCTTTTTCTGATTCTCAGCAAAAGTGTCCCTTTTGATTCCGTTTTCTTTAACACTTCGTCGTTTCTCACGTGGTGGGTCCATGGTATTCTCAGTATCCTTCTGCAGAACCACATCTCAGAGATTGTCTACCATTCACTCCCATATAAGAGATTAGATATTACATAGCAGTCCAGGATGCTTTTCTTTGTTTCTAAGGACATTCGTCAATAGAACCACATCTCTGTTGATTCAAGTCTCTTCTTCATCTGTGAAGAGATTGTCCACCATTCACTCCCATATAAGAGATTAGATATTACATAGCAGTCCAGGATGCTTTTCTTTGTTTCTAAGGACATTCGTCAATAGAACCACATCTCTGTTGATTCAAGTCTCTTCATCTGTGAAGAGATTGTCCAGCATTCACTGACATATAAGAGATTAGATATTACATAGCAGTCCAGGATGCTTTTCTTTGTTTCTAAGGAAATTCATTAGTAGAACCACATCTCTGTTGATTCAAGTCTCTTCTTCATCTGTGAAGAGATTGTCCAGCATTCACTACCATATAAGAGATTAGATATTACATAGTAGCCCAAGATGCTTTTCTTTGTTTCTAAGGACATTCATCAATAGAACCACATCTCTGTTGATTCAAGTCTCTTCTTCATCTGTGAATTATAGATATGATTTAATTAAATGCTCGGTAATTTAATTAAACGCTTCTCTGTGGCTGAATGATTAACAGCTCGTCACATCAAATTATGGTTCCCACTAGGGTCAGAGGTTCGTTCCTGCGCATACATTCAACGGAATTTCTCGAAGATTTGGGACAATAAATGTAAAATATTCTGTTTAATTAAAATACAGAGCATTTACTTAAATAAATTATATCAATAATAAAAATAAAAAAATCTATTAAATAATTTTCGGACATAATCTATTTCATAATATATATATATATATATATATATATATATATATATATATATATATATTGTAGCATATCTACGTATGATAATGGGTATGTAGTAAATACTGTATGTTGGTCTGCAGTTACAGATTCGTCTCCAGCTGTGCTGGTCAAACTCTCTGCCTCCGTGCAGTGAGGCTCTCCAGACGGAGCTATGTCGAAGGGCTGAGTCTCGTCTCGACACAGTTTACTACGGGCTCTGGTACTCCACATTGAATCCGACCTGGTGCCACATCTGACCACGTGGAGCGGTTGGTAGATGTCCTGCAGTTAGAGATTCGTCTCCAGCTTTGTTGGCCAAGCACTCTGCCTATGGGTAGAGAAAATCCCCAGACGAACATATGTTGAAATAAAGTGACTCGTCTCTAAGAAATAGCTGCCCGACACCGTTTTATACGGAGTCTAAGGGGAAGATTTGGCCGAGCCTGCGGGATCGGATAGCCCACATCAAATTCGGTCTTGTGCCACACCTGACAGAGTGGGGTTGTTGGTAGATATCCTGAAGTTGCAGATTAGTATCCAACTGGTCAAACTCTATGCATCCGGGGAGAGAGGATCCCCAGACGAGGCTATGTCGAAAGACAGAGTCTCGCCTCTGGAAACTGCTGCCAGACCCCCTTTAATATAGGGAATTTTTGGCCGGGAATACAGGCTCGGATACCCCATATTAAATTCGGCTTTGTGCCACATCTAACCATTTGAAGTGGTTAGTAGATTTCCTGCAGTTGGAGATTCGTCTTTAGCTGTGCTGGTAAAAATCTCTGCCCTAAGACAGAAGGCTGTGTCGAATGGCAGTCTCGTCTCGGGAAACAGCTACCCGATCCCGTTTTATGCGGAGTCCACGGTGAATTTTGGCCTAGCCGACGGGCTCGGACATGCCACATTACATTCGGCTGTGTGCCACATCTGACCGCATGGGATGCTTGGTAGATATTCTGCAATCAGAGATTCATTGTGGAACTTGAATCACTTCTAGCAGTTAGCTAATTCTACGCAACGCTGACAAAACATATATGTGTTGTTCTTGTCCTAACTATTATCGTTCATTACCAACCTTCGTGTGATTATTCTATTCAGTAACCTTCCCTAGGTTACAACATATATATATATATATATATATATATATATATATATATATATATATATATCAGGTCATCCCATAAGTTCTGTCCGAATTTTAACTTTTTGTTAAAATGAACGAAATTAAAGAGTATTTTATAATGTCTAATGGAGCTGAACATTATTTTTTATGTTTAGATGCTTTTAAAGTGATCAAATTTTATTTCAGAGAAAAAATATAATAAAATTTTGTTTGATTAAAACCCTATTAACATGGAAGTACCCAAGAATCATTTGAAGCACATAATGCTTTATGAGTTCAAGAAACGAAACTCAGCAGCCGAAGCGGCTAGAAACATTCACTCAGTTTATGGAGAGGAATGTGTGAATGAAAGAACTTGCAGAAGATGGTTTGCAAAATTCAGGGGTGGAGATTTCACCCTTGAAGATGAAGATTGAACCGGACGTCCAGTTGAGTTTGATGAAAAGCTTCTTGAAGCAGCTCTTGAAGAAAATCTTGTTTTATCAGTTGAGGAATTGGCAGGGTTCTCAGTTCAAACCATACAACTGTTCATCGTCATCTTCAATAACTTGGAAAAGTTCCTAAACTTGGAAAATGGGTGCCTCATGAATTGTCTGAAAACAACCTCAAATCCTGAGTTGACATCTGCTCTTCTCCATTCTCGCCAACTTGTTTCACCTTTTTGATAGATTCTAGGACTGGCGACAAAAAATGGATTTTTTATCGAAATGTTAAGCGTCGTAGACAGTGGCTTGGTAAAGGGAAGGACCCCAGCCACAGCCGAGAAGGGAACTTCATGGGCAAAAGGTTCTTTTTTCAATCTGGTGGGATCGCCAAGGAATAATCCACTTTGAATTCTTACCACCTAATGCAACAATTAATGCTCAAATATACAGTCAGCAATTAGAGTGTTTGAACCAAGCTTTGAGGCAAAAAAGACCTGCTCTAGTGAATCGAAAAGGGGTGATGTGTCATCAGGACAATGCGAAACCCCACACAGCAAGAATCACGTCACAAAAGATCGAAGAACTTGGTTGGGAGAAAATTCCTCATCCACCTTATTCTCCCGATCTTGCTCCTTCAGACTACCAATTGTTTCGTAGCTTACAGAATCATTTGGAAGAAACAGCTTTTGTAACACAAGAATAGGTTAAAACTGACATTTATGAGTTCTTCGAATCAAATCCAAAATAATTTTACAGTAATAGAATTAGTAAGTTTGTTAATAGATGAAAGGAAGTCATAGGTAATCAGGGAAAATACATTGTTGAGTGAATCTGTAATTAAATGTAACATTTGGTCACTTGTTTTCTTTATTCAAAATTCGGACAGAACTTATGGGATGACCTGATATATATATATATATATATATATATATATATATATATATGTGTGTGTGTGTGTGTGTGTGTGTGTATGTGTCTCGTGCCGTATATAGCAGAGTTTAACACTATATGGAGACAGTCTGTTTCCTGCTACAACGCAGTCTTCAGACCATGTTGGTTGTACATTAGCTTAACTACTAGGCACGATATTTACAAATTTCTTCCCATAAAAATGCCGTAGTCGCTTTATTTTCCGTGCTACGAAATATCGTAAAATGTTTATTTCAATTTATTAAGTTAGATAAATGATATTAACTTTAATACTTTTATCACCACCCAAACCTGTGCAGCCATTAAATGTCGCGTTCCTTTTTTTCTTTCTTTTTTTTGTCATAAGAAGACAAATAAGCTTCCATTGCTTATAAATATTTAGCTTACGTTTCGGGCAAGAACCATTAGTTAGTAGATATAGGCATATACTGAGTCTGATTTGCAACCTCTTCGTCGCCGAGGCCCGTTGGAACAGTTGGTGTGACGTTTGCTTGATGACCTAACTGTCCGGGTTTCAATTCTCGGCAGTGGATAAACACTGCTGATGAGTCCCAATATATGACGAA